>JASVEL010002362.1:0-13720 GCA_032618575.1 Nicotiana noctiflora | reverse complement strand
CTAACCCTATTGGATTCCCAGAGAAGTGGAATTCGAAACGCGAGTATTGTCGTTTGTTAAGTTACTTGTTACTTGTGATTGTTGCGATTCTAACCCTTGTATTACAGCCATGGCGCATCTGCCCTGGCTCGTCACCGGTCTCAGGAGATGGGTTGCCGACTTGCTTCCCTATGCGGAAGTGACCCGCACGTGGCTTGCATTCATGCAGTGCTATGGTCCCACAGTCTCTTCAGGTAGATTTCTAATTATTTTTTTTGCAAGTTTTGCAACCCGCTCACTTGTCTATCTTTATGGCGATATTTCGAGGTGCTTCTAGGAAGAGGGCACCAGTCCTTACTCCCGTGCTGTCAATGTTGCCTTGGATACTCGTGATATATTATGTGAGTTTGTCCGAGAGGGTCTCCCTCTAGTTCCTTTGTAGGGGCCGCGTCTACGACTACGGTCATGAGGAGTCGGCATTGTTGGCACCTGCCCCGCAACTCGCGGACGAGTCTCCCGATGGCGAGGAATCGTAAGAAAGAAAAAGGAGGAGGCTTGAAACGGGCAAGGGGGTGGCCATCGAAGCTGAAGGAAGTGGGGTGCCCCCATCGGCGCATAGACCTGTATTTATGGCCGATGCTATTTTATCTGGGAGGTGGCCCATCTGAGGAGTGCCTCTCCTGGTACTAGCTCGGCCAATGCCGTTGAGGGGGGTTATCGACTAACGTCGATGGAACTGGCAAGAAAGATGAGCAATCGGACTCTGACATTGCCTAGAAGGATATGGATGAGTTCGTGAAGGGCCTTGCTCGTGTAGAGATGACAACGGACGGGTCCGACCATTATAATGTGATTCTTGGGGCTTACAACTTGTTGTTGAACAACGAGCAGGCTCCATCAGCCCTTACTCTGTTATGTGCCGCCCTTGAGAGCGAGACGCTTAGAGCAGTGAGTGATGTTAAGTTGTCACAAAGGGTTGCCGGCATGGCTTTACAGGTAATCCTTATTCTTCTTCTCTCTTCTATGTATTGTAAGACTGACCTGAAGCGTGATTATTTTTTATTTTCTTTTCAGACCCTCGTTTTGGAGGTAGAGAGGGGACGCCATGAGCAGAAAAGGGCGGCCCTTTTTGAAAAGATGTTGAAGAAGTATCGAAGGTACCACTCTAAGCATCGAGTAGCTTAGAATCTTGCTGATATGCTAACAAAAGTGGTGACTGCGGTCAAGTATTATTTGGATTTGATCAACATTGTTGAATACTGAAGATCGAAGATGAAGACACAATCAAAATTTGTTATTGAGAGAAAATTGAAGATGTGGAATTTTTCCAAGGTGGGAATTTGTTGAATTTGGCAAATCCCACACCGGTGTTTAGCTTTTTGGTAGGGAATTTTTCCCTATAAAAGGAGGCATAATGTTAAGAATTTATACACACCTCTCATTTGCCTTCTCATATTCTTAAGGCATTTGTATCATCTCTCTTTAGTATTATTTCACTTGTATTTTGAAATGGAATAAATTATTGGTTGTGTCCGAGGAAGTAGGCAAAATTAGCCGAACTTCGTAAATTCTGGTGTTCCTTTTATTGTTGTTTTATTGTCTTATTTATTATTTGGTGGATGTCATAATTTTTGGTACAGTAATTGTGACTCATTCACACTATATACATTTGGCTTCCGCAACAGGTATTACGTTATTATTTCGCTTTTATTACCGCGAATATTATTTCCATAGGGGATTCATTCTCAACATGGTGCATTCCTGACCAACCCAGAGTTGGCCAAGTCATGTTTTCATAGGCTAATTTGCCACCCATATGAAGATGGTTAGAGCCGGTGAAATTAATATACTGTAAGGTTGTTCTTTATTCTTATATGAAGAAGACAAAACTGCTTCCTTCAAACACATCTAAATCTTTGACTGATGAAATGCTTTAATTAGCATGAACTACTTACGAAGGAAACCTGTATAACTTACATTTTGGAACAAAAGGAAACTTCTAATTCTTCGTCATATGTTGCTTCATATTCGTATATCCCTCAACATCATATTTTCGGTAGACGTATAGCTGATTCTCTTCCCACCACTTCTTTGCTTCTTTCGTCGTAAACTTTTCTCTACTGCATTGTAACGACCCGACCCGTCGTTACGGGAATTTACCACTCCGTCATGTTGCAATTGCATGTTTTATGCTTTTATATCAGTGTTAGGGTCTATCGGGTGAGTTAGGAGTGATTTGGATTGAAAATGAAACAAATAGCATGTTTGAAGAAAGCTTGAATATAAAAAGTCAACCAAGAGTTGACTATTGAGTTAGAGTGCTCGAAACCGGATTCTGATGATTCGACTAGTTCCGGGGGATCATTTATGACTTAGGAGAGCAATCGGAATTGAATTCGGAGGTCCGGTGTAGCTTTAAGCTTGAATTGGCGAATGTTGAATTTTGGCGAAAACCGGATGGTAGGTGATATTTTGATCCGGGGGTCGGAATGGAATTCCGACAATTTCTGTAGCTCCGCTAGGTGATTTTGGATATGCCTGCAAAATTTCAGGTCATTCGGACATCGTTTGATCGGGTTTTGGATTGAATGTTAGTTTTGAAAGTTTTGAAGAAACTTAGGCTTGAATCCGTGGTTAATTGGTGATTTTGATGTTTAGTATGGTGTTTTTATGATTGGAACAAGTCCGTATCATGTTTTGGAGTATGTTGGTGGTTTTCGTTGGGGTCCCGGGGGCCTCGGGATGGATTCGGACCATCAACCGGGCAATTAGAACTTGGAAAAACTCTGCAGAAAACTGCAGGTTCGGCCCAGGTCCTCAAGCCTTCGCGTTCGCGTGACTGGTGTCGCGTTCGCGAAGGCCAAGGCTGGTTGTGCTTCGCGTTCGCGAGAGAAGGCGTCGCGTTCGCGTAGGGTCGGGATGTTGTGCTTCGCGTTCGCGGGAGGCCCATCGCGAACGCGTAGAGGAAATCCGAGTGGCTGGGAAGTTTGAACATCGCGAACGCGTGGGGTGCGTCGCGTCCGCGAAGGGTTGCAGGTTTTGAGCATCGCGAACGCGTGGCCAGCGTCGCGTTCGCGAAGGGTAAGGCAAGGCTGTTCATCGCGAACGCGTAGAGGGTCACGCGAACGCGATGAACAATGGGTTCTGGCAGTGAATAAAAATCCAGAAGCAGAGAGTTACGGGTTTTCAACCCAAAACTCAATTTCAAGCCCTAGAGAGAAGAAAACTCGAGGAAATCACCGAGAAGTCATCGGGTATCGTCGGAGGTAAGATTCTTGACTCAAAAACATCAATTTATGGTAGTATTAACATCAATCTTCATGAAATTGGGTTGAAATCTTGAAGAAATGTGGCCGAAGTTTTGAAAACGGGATTTTTGGATTTGGGAGGCCATTTGAACTCCGATTTCGATAAATTTTATATGCACGGACTCGTGGCGAGATAAGGATCGCGTTGGTGCTAATTTCGGAATTTTTCCGAGCAGTGAGGCCCGGGGTCGGGTTTTACCAACTTAGTGTAATTATGCTAATTTCATGTAAATTGAAGTGGGTTATGATTATTTGACCCGTATTTGATGTAATTATTGTGGTTTGACTAGATTCCACGCACGAGGGAGCTAAATTCAAAGGAAAGGACATTGCGGAGTAGTCGTCGCGCCGTATTGAGGTGAGTAATAGATGTGGGTGATGACCAGCGGGTTCGAAACCCCGCTATACCACTTTGTGACGCTGTATAGCGGCGAGACACGCACACTCTTGAGAGTGCGGGGTCGATCATGAACTGGAGACTACATATTAGTCCAACCTGTTGATATTGTATTATCGGCTATTCTAGAGCCGTCGAACCTCCTTCTCGGATGGTTGCATATATGTATATATATATTGTGATAATGGCCACTCTTGAGCCGAGGAACCCCCTTCTTGGGCGGTTGAGTATACATGTGGGCCGTGAGCCACTTATTGGATCCCGCGAGGATCGTTATCATTGTCTTATCACATAGACATGCTAGTTTACTACTAGTCCGCAGCTATTTTTGTTATTACGCTAATTCCAATCTCTGGAACTTGGTATTACTGTTTTCTAACTGAAAAATGATAAAAGAGTTTTCAAAAACTACTTTTGAGCCTGCGAGGCTGTATCTGCATATTAGCTGACTAGTAGTGGATCGGGCTGCACGCCGCAGTGAGATATATGTTGGATCGGACTGCACGCCGCAGTGATATCTCTATGAGATGTGCTTGGGCTGTAGGAGCCCCTCCGGAGTCTGAACCCCCACAGTGAGCACGGGTACCCAAAATTGGAGTCGGGCTACACGCCGTAGCGGTCATATCATGCATTGCATTGCATTTAGCTACATCTGCTAGCTGTTATGCTATTTATTGGTATTTGTTGGAACAGGTACAATGAAGATTGATTCTATGACAGGGTAGCTGATTATAGCTTTACATAGTGTTTTATTGCGGATTTCTTATCTGCGCTGTCTTACCCTTGTTTATTACCACTGAGTCTGGCAGTACTCATTTTACTCCCCGCACCTTGTGTGCAGATCCAGGTACCTCTCAGCAGTGATCCAGTAGCTGTGCGAGGCGACGTTTGTGGATATTCGAGGTAGCTGCAGAGTCCGCAGGACCCGATATTCCTTCTTACTGTCTTTTGATTCTGTATTGACATTTCTTTCCGCACTTGGTATTTTGTAAACCTTTATACATTCATGTTCAGTAGAGGCTCATGACTCTTGACCCTTGGTCTATGGGAGTTAAGGTATTATGGGACTTGGTTCCCCGTTTTCAGTATATGTATCACTATTATTTCTTGAATTAATTTGCTTAAATGGGTTAAAGAGAGCTTCTAGCTCCGTGGTTGGTATGGATTGGTCAGGCTGGCTTAGCAATGTGCTGGGCGCTATCACGATCGGGTATGGGTCGTGACAAGTTGGTATCAAAGCCTAGGTTTACTAGGCCTCGCGAGTCATGAGCCGGTTTAGTAGGCTCTCGCGGATTGGTACGTAGACGTTTGTATATATCCTCGGGAGGCTACAGAACTTTTAGGAAACACTTCACATTTCTTGGAATTCTTATCGTGCGTATTTGATTCAGCTTGAGATATAATTTTGAAATTCCTTCCGCACGTCTGTGTACGCATCGAGCGCTCAGTAATGTAATTGCCTTATGGCTTATGATTTCCTCGAACGAGGGGCGAGATATAATCTCGGTGAGTTCATGTTGGGCCAGTCAGGATGACTTGAGGCCGGACCTTGTTTATGACTTGAGCATTGAGGTGCTGATTTTGTGAGTGGTGGCAATAGATAATGTATTGAGGGTTTGAAACCCCGTATTTTTGTACTATACAGTGCTATGCTGAGATGATACATGCGTCATGTGACGAGCGTGGTGATATTGTGACTGGGGATTTGGACTTGATCCTTCCCAATTGATAAATTACTCTGTAAAGTGACTGAGGGTGGACTTATATCTATGTTCTTGGGCTAGTAGCCATGTTTGGGGCCTTGTACCGATCTGTAGAGTATTAGGGAGGCTTACTAATGGATGAGCTGTTAATTGTTTGACTTTTGTCTAATATGTTGTGTAGCCCCGAGCTATGGGCGTGGTGAATATTTATCATATCTCGTAATTGGAAGGTAAAATGCCTTATTTGTAGTGGAACAAGTTTAAACTCGGGAAGACTAAAGTGATTTTGCTATGTGTATCCTGGTGGAAGGTATTGTGATGAAATGCTAAATTGAGAAAGAGGTATGTGGATTGATTCTCATGTGTAATTGAAATGTAGTTGATATGTGTTATGATTCGAGCAGGTACAACGCATGTTCGTGTACCAATTATGATAATATGAATTGTGTAGTATTGAGATTTAATGTTGTTGAAATACATTGTGATGTCTTGTTGAGCTGTGAATGTATTGCTAGGATGGTTTTGGTGATTCTCTGGCAGGTGGATAGGCCAATTTACAAAGGAAACTCTGCCGAAATTTTTGGAAAATTCGGGACTTAGAAAAGATTTTGTCACCTAAAGAGGGGGCGTAACTGTTGTGTGTGAATGAATGCAAGAATTGCAAAAGAGTTAATATTTCCGATGATTCGAAACTCCGCCGAAGCTTGTAAATGACTTGAGTTTAATATCATACTAACATTTCGGCATCATTTGAGTAATTCCTGATATGAGTGGTTGAAAGTGCTTTGATGAATGGCTTCGAGCTAAGTTGGGGAGGTTGCTATTGATTAACTGATTGCACTATTGTGTGCTATGTTGATTCTGTCTCTAAGTATGTTGGGAAAATTCTGATAAAGGTTATGGTGCTTCGTAGATGTGAAGAAATACTAGGGTATTTTGAACCGAGGTTGGTAAGGAATGCTTGGTGTATAGAAAAGAGTGATAGCTAATAGTATCTGTATGTAATCATGATCTGCAGTGTCAAAATTCTAATAAGGCACGAGTGGTTCTGTTCAATAAGACAGTTGAATTACAGCTGAATAAGGATGACTGACGCTCGAGAATTGTTTACGGTGTTCAAGATTTTACTTGTAACAGCCAGGTGTCTCAAAATTGTACATGTGGCTAAAGATGGTGGTTTCGTTAGAAGAGATCGGTACTTGTGTTATATTATGTGAATGAAGGGATTCTATGTAATCCGTATTGGAAGGTAATGATAACGAATTCAAATCGCAAGAGGTTCTTCAAAATAAAGTATTGTAGGATGTGATCCTTCTGGAAATATTGAGAGAGTATTCAGTGGCCTATATGTCTCAGACCGTGTGGTCTTATGTACGAGTCTCGTGTGGAATGAGTTCATGTGTTATGGTGCTACAGTAGTGGCTAATATTAAATCAAAGATGAATCAGAAAGGAAACTGGGTAAATGGAACAACTTGTTAATAAATCGAAGCGGTATGATAAAGAATACGACTAATTCCTGGTATGTGGTTGAAGTAATGAGTCTTGCAGATATTGTGCAATAAAGCTTTTGAGTGTTGGCAGTCGTGTAACCCGATATGAGTATAATATGGGTATAAGGACTCAGTCCTGGCAGTTTAACTTATGCAATGTGATTGGGAGAAAGAGTTTATGATGTGTTTTAATGTGGTTTGAAAAATGAGTGTATTTCCTGTTGGTATGCAAAGCTTGGAATGTGTAATGAGTTTTCTCTATATGAGATCATAAAAGTTCTTGACTAGTTGATTGCGTCGATGTTTGCGGCGTAGGAAAGGGATAAGAATTTCCATGTTATCTTAGTATGGTATACGCGATGTGTTATGGAAAGTTGATAACGGTATATTCCCGGTTTTGAGAACAGTTCATAATATATGGGAAGTCAATAAAATTATTGAGCAGCGCGAACAACTGCAGATGAATTGAGAATCGATCTTTCTAATGATTTAAGAAAAACGGTACTGCTATTCTATTAACTTGGCAGGGAATATGATCCAAAAAGGACAAGGTAATGTAAACTGATGATATCCAGTGGTATGGTGGTATTCTCTTGTGGGATCGACTGTAATAATTGAATTGTTGATGGCATAGTGAAATTTTCGAATGGCTTTCGAGGTATGAATAGATGCTTGATGTGTGTTATGTAATCGTACGGTGGAGTGTGGGATCGGGCATAGTGATCCATATGTAATACATGTGTTAGAGTCTGGAAGTTCTCGTAATCCGCCTATGCAGTGGTTGTATATCGTGTGTATTAGCACCGTTTAGCTCTTAGCTTGATATGATGAATTTGGGTTATGATACCTTATTTCAGATTGGTTGACATAAGCCAGGTCGTCTAGACTAATGTGATATGGGTTATGTCGGAAAATGGCACAAATTGCGTAGCGGAGAGCATCAGAGTATGCTCCAACAGAGTAGTTGTACCCAGGACCAGCGGACGGCTGGTAGGCATTGCTTTGTCAGTTGGACCTTAGGGGCGGATGTTAGTATAAAAGTATCTACCATTGATTCAGTTCCAGTATTGAGAAACGTTGTCAGATGCGTTTCATGTGGCCAAACTTGAGGCGATATATGTTTATTATGATGAGTAACTTGACTCGACGCGTATTTATTTGACGAGGGTTACTTGGATCGGGTGGCACTCCGCCACAGGTATGGTATCTAGATCGGGTGGCACGCCGCCACGGGTATGTCATTGGATCGGGTTGCACGCCGCAACAGAATATTGTGAGAATATAGCTAGTTATATGCTACCTGGTATACAATACCTCCTGGCTTCTGAGGAAGAGTCTGTATTGAGTATCGCTTGGCGAATGGCACATCGGTTGTGTTCTTTCAGGATTTGATAGCATACGTTAATTGTTTCACCGTGGGTGAGGTTGATTGCTTGGGTTCAGACCTAAATATGTGTGTGGCTGATCGTTTTGAGCTTGGTAAATTGGGGTGCTTCATGAATAATAATGTTTGGATAAAATCATGAATCGTGGCAAGGCCGCGTGATGTTATGACCTCTCGAGGAGGATTCAGGTACTTTATTTCTATAATACGAGACGCGATCTCAGTTCTATATTATGATGGCATAGAGGGATTAAATTGCAGCTCTATTTGCTGGAGACAGTTGTCATGAATTGAGCTGTCATGATTCGAGTGTGTGCATACGTTTCTATTTGAGCCTATGTTGTGCTCGTCGTGGCTTAGGCCGATGTTGAGGTGTCTTATCACCAGTGCGGTGTGTTATAATCGAAATGGTCGATGGAGTCATTAATGAATACGAGCATATTGGATCTTAGCTTGTTAGAAAGGTAGAAACCGAGGTTTGGCTCCGGAACCTATCGTGGTATGAGTTTTAAAAAGGGAAATAGATTCACGAATGGTTAACCCGAGAGATGGGTTCGGTATATCACGTGCTTCAGCTGCCGTGGGCAGGATATGGTGGTGTTGGAATAAGACTCTATCTAATGAAAGAGGTTTTCAACTAGTATTTGGTGATTGTGGCCAGTTGTTGTGATTAGAGACTATCGTCTCGAGTGATTGGGTTGTTGATACATCATATGATCTCACCCGGAGTAGTGAATATGGGTTATTGCAATGGATTCGAGTGTATCCTGAGTATATGCATGAGATTTGCATTTGGCATATGATTTCAGAAAGTACAATGTGGTTTATGGTTAAGATGGTCTGTGAGATTTCAGCTATATGGTGTTTTCGGACTTATGTGAGATAAAGGGTGACGTATGACCGCCCTAATATATGCTTGGTAAGGTCATTCAGCTATTGGGTTGCTTCTAGTACAACTCTGAGTACGCTCGAGGACGAGCGATTGTTTAAGTTGGGGAGAATGTAACGACCCGACCCGTCGTTACGGGAATTTACCACTCCGTCATGTTGCAATTGCATGTTTTATGCTTGTATATCAGTGTTAGGGTCTATCGGGTGAGTTAGGAGTGATTTGGATTGAAAATGAAACAAATAGCATGTTTGAAGAAAGCTTGAATATAAAAAGTCAACCAAGAGTTGACTATTGAGTTAGAGTGCTCGGAACCGGATTCCGATGATTCGACCAGTTCCGGGGGATCATTTATGACTTAGGAGAACAATCGGAATTGAATTCGGAGGTCCGGTGTAGTTTTAAGCTTGAATTGGCGAATGTTGAATTTTGGCGAAAACCGGATGGTAGGTGATATTTTGATCCGGGGGTCGGAATGGAATTCCGACAATTTCTGTAGCTCCGCTAGGTGATTTTGGATATGCCTGCAAAATTTCAGGTCATTCGGACATCGTTTGATCGGGTTTTGGATTGAATGTTAGTTTTGAAAGTTTTGAAGAAACTTAGGCTTGAATCCGTGGTTAATTGGTGATTTTGATGTTTAGTATGGTGTTTTTATGATTGGAACAAGTCCGTATCATGTTTTGGAGTATGTTGGTGGTTTTCGTTGGGGTCCCGGGGGCCTCGGGATGGATTCGGACCATCAACCGGGCAATTAGAACTTGGAAAAACTCTGCAGAAAACTGCAGGTTCTGCCCAGGTCCTCAAGCCTTCGCGTTCGCGTGACTGGTGTCGCGTTCGCGAAGGCCAAGGCTGGTTGTGCTTCGCGTTCGCGAGAGAAGGCGTCGCGTTCGCGTAGGGTCGGGATGTTGTGCTTCGCGTTCGCGGGAGGCCCATCGCGAACGCGTAGAGGAAATCCGAGTGGCTGGGAAGTTTGAACATCGCGAACGCGTGGGGTGCGTCGCGTCCGCGAAGGGTTGCAGGTTTTGAGCATCGCGAACGCGTGGCCAGCGTCGCGTTCGCGAAGGGTAAGGCAAGGCTGTTCATCGCGAACGCGTAGAGGGTCACGCGAACGCGATGAACAATGGGTTCCGGCAGTGAATAAAGATCCAGAAACAGAGAGTTACGGGTTTACACCCCCAAAACACAATTTCAAGCCCTAGAGAGAAGAAAACTCGAGGAAATCACCGAGAAGTCATCGGGTATCGTCGGAGGTAAGATTCTTGACTCAAAAACATCAATTTATGGTAGTATTAACATCAATCTTCATGAAATTGGGTTGAAATCTTGAAGAAATGTGGCCGAAGTTTTGAAAACGGGATTTTTGGATTTGGGAGGCCATTTGAACTCCGATTTCGATAAATTTTATATGCACGGACTCGTGGCGAGATAAGGATCGCGTTGGTGCTAATTTCGGAATTTTTCCGAGCAGTGGGGCCCGGGGTCGGGTTTTACCAACTTAGTGTAATTATGCTAATTTCATGTAAATTGAAGTGGGTTATGATTATTTGACCCGTATTTGATGTAATTATTGTGGTTTGACTAGATTCCACGCACGAGGGAGCTAAATTCAAAGGAAAGGACATTGCGGAGTAGTCGTCGCGCCGTATTGAGGTGAGTAATAGATGTGGGTGATGACCAGCGGGTTCGAAACCCCGGCATACCACTTTGTGACGCTATATAGCGGCGAGACACGCACACTCTTGAGAGTGCGGGGTCGATCATGAACTGGAGACTACATATTAGTCCAACCTGTTGATATTGTATTATCGGCTATTCTAGAGCCGTCGAACCTCCTTCTCGGATGGTTGCATATATGTATATATATATTGTGATAATGGCCACTCTTGAGCCGAGGAACCCCCTTCTTGGGCGGTTGAGTATACATGTGGGCCGTGAGCCAGTTATTGGATCCCGCGAGGATCGTTATCATTGTCTTATCACATAGACATGCTAGTTTACTACTAGTCCGCAGCCATTTTTGTTATTATGCTAATTCCAATCTCTGGAACTTGATATTACTGTTTTTCCAACTGAAAAATAATAAAAGAGTTTTCAAAAACTACTTTTGAGCCTGCGAGACTGTATCTGCATATTAGCTGACTAGTAGTGGATCGGGCTGCACGCCGCAGCGAGGTATATGTTGGATCAGACTGCGCGCCGCAGGAATATCTCTATGAGATGTGCTTGGGCTGTAGGAGCCCCTCCAGAGTCTGAACCCCCACAGTGAGCACGGGTACCCAAAATTGGAGTCGGGCTACACGCCGTAGCGGTCATATCATGCATTGCATTGCATTTAGCTACATCTGCTAGCTGTTATGCTATTTATTGGTATTTGTTAGAACGGGTACAATGAAGATTGAATCTAGGACAGGGTATTCGATTATAGCTTTACATAGTGTTTTATTGCGGATTTCTTATCTCGCGCTGTCTTACCCTTATTTATTACCACCGAGTCTGGCAGTACTCATTTTACTCCCTGCACCTTGTGTGCAGATCCAGGTACCTCTCAGCAGTGATCCAGTAGCTGTGCGAGGCGACGTTTGTGGATATTCGAGGTAGCTGCAGAGTCCGCAGGACCCGATATTCCTTCTTACTGTCTTTTGATTCTGTATTGACATTTCTTTCCGCACTTGGTATTTTGTAAACCTTTATACATTCATGTTCAGTAGAGGCTCATGACTCTTGACCCTTGGTCTATGGGAGTTAAGGTATTATGGGACTTGGTTCCCCGTTTTCAGTATATGTATCACTATTATTTCTTGAATTAATTTGCTTAAATGGGTTAAAGAGAGCTTCTAGCTCCGTGGTTGGTATGGATTGGTCAGGCTGGCTTAGCAATGTGCTGGGCGCCATCACGACCGGATTTGGGGTCGTGACATGCATAATGCAACCCAAGTAAGCATTAGAAATGTAAAGTATGCAGTGGAATGATGTATGTCTAAAAAAGTTTCTAACTATTGGATATAAATTTACCTGAACCTGACTCGCTTGAGTCCCTTTTTCCCACTTGGCAATATTGTCAATGTGACGTCGACCCCAGGCTGGTATTGTTCCACCCATTCATCAGCATACTGTTCTTTGTTATATAAGGATCTTAACTTATTCGAAAACACAATCGGAGAACTCGATAGGCTATCAGCTTTGCTATCGTCCACATCGACAGCAACCTGATGGTTAGTTTCTCTTATAGCGTAAAGAGCTGACATTTTCTGCAACAGAATAAGCGAAATAAGCTAAAGGCACTGTATTCTGAGCTGATACTAAGATACATATTTAGATGAATCTACGAAACTAATTTGGTAGTTATGAAAGAGTATTATGTTGACATTAAGGATAACACGGGAGTGTTACATGCGTCAAAAGCTATTCTTGAAATCATGCATGAGCTGAAGGTTTTTACAGTCAACCAGTTGAGTGTTTACTAATTTGAGCTATACGCAACAAAACAAAAGTAAATAAGAAACTTGTGCTTTGCTTAATAGGCATCATCCTGTTTCTGGAACTGACGAGTATTTCTTTTTCTCTTGTTTTTTTTTTTCCTTTTAAAGAAGGGGGAAAAACGAAACATATATATGAAAGGATAAGGTCTGCCTACACACTAGGATAATACTATGATAATACTGGAAATGTTGTTGTATATGTGAAGAGATAAAATACTAAGAACAAAGTTCTATCAGTATGCATCAGTCAATCAATTATTAGTAGCATATCTCCACGTTCTACTCCAAAATGGATCAGATGAATTACAATCTTGCATACAACACTACGGTATCCTTCTTAGTAACCTTTTCTCAATCTCCTCCGGCATTTCACTTAGTTGTCCACTTAATTATGTTTGCCTAGAATGTAGTAGTTACATACTATAGTGTGGTTGGCTATTTTTCTCTCTGTGGTCATGGACTCTAGTAAAGGAAACAAGATTATACGTACTAACACAACAACAACAACAACAACCCAGTATAATCCCACTTAGTGGGGTCTGGGGAGGGTAGTGTGTACGCAGACCTTACCTCTGCCCTAGGGTAGAGAGGTTGTTTCCAAAATAGACCCCCGGCATCCCTCCCTCCAAGAACTTCCCACCTTGCTCTTGGGGAGACTCGAACTCACCAGTGTTATCAAAGGCGAAAAGCGCAAAAAAGCTCTAAGGTCCATTGGGCCTTTAAGCGCAAAGCGCAAATAATGCGTGAGCTTTAACGAAAAAAGGCGCAACTGGAGAAAAAGTTAAAATATGTATATGTAGTCCAAGACAAATAATTATTTGTATGAATAACAAATATATGTATAGAGAAATTGTAAAATTTTGACGATAAAGTGAAATATCAACTGTTTAATGTTGCCTTTTGAGGATTACACTCATTGGCAAGAAAAAGTATGCCTTAGAGCTTTGATGCGACAATAAAGCGCCAACAAAGCGAGGTGAAGCGCTCAACATGTTTTGAGCCTCGCTTCAGGGCTTAAGCGCGCTTTAAGCGCGCCTTTGACAACACTGGAACTCACAACCTCTCGGTTGGAAGTGGGGGTTGCTT
>JASVEL010002361.1:0-76977 GCA_032618575.1 Nicotiana noctiflora | reverse complement strand
ATACGTACTAACACATCCTTTGGAAATACTTTGTCTACGGAAATAAACTTGTTGAAAAAGTGATATCTCCCTTCCGAGAAGGGGAGCATCTCAATCAGATTTCTAGCTGTGTTTCTGCAATTTTACAACTAATACTATTTTATAACCATACTGCTTTTAGTTAAGTGACCCAATACTCCTTAGTCAGCCATAGATGGAGCCGACCCCTGACTTTGACAACCGAAGTCTCAGTTTACTACAACAACAACAACGACAATATGCCCAGTAAAATCCCACAAGTGGAGTCTGTGTAGGGTAGTGTGCGGACCTTACCCCTACCTGGCGAGGTGGAAGTCTCAGTTTACTAAGCACATAAATTGCATAAGATTCATACTTTAAGATGGCTTCAAGTGAGTTAACAACTTAAAAGGACAGAGCAATTTTCAAGGAGGTATACTACACAAGTTAGAATTTTCAACTTAGAGGTGAAACCAAGTAACATGATATACAGGAGCTTAATAGACCAAACAGCCAATTCTCAGTGATATATGAATCTGGAGTTGTAACTTGTAACGCTATGTAATTCTTCCTCCTTTTTCTTTTTAGTGGAGAGGATTACAGAGAAGGAGATATTTGGCCAAGTGTTACAAACTAACGATCAAGGAAATCAGCAAAGCAGGCATAGCGTTCACTGCCAACAACTCTTGGTCAGCTTAAAACCTTGGATGTTTGTTTATCTCGCATATGACGCGGAATAAATATGTTAACTATCGTATCACCTTTCAATACAGGTCATTTCAGTATCTTAAAATCAACCAACTCATGGCTACATGGTGTCACACGGTATTGAGTTGTCAAAGTTTTAAAGTTTTAAACCGACCCCAAGTAATGGTCACTTTTTATTTGCTACGCGTTGAATTGTTTCTAGGCAAATACACAATTGGCACAGGCAAACTTATAAACAAGACATACAAGTATTATCAATCAAGGTAGCCTTAGGGAGGTATAAGCAGTAGAATTATGATTAAAGAAAACCAGATATTAGGAAATGTACCTGAGTTCTTAGCTTGGAGAGTTCTTCAAGGAGCAATTTATCTGATTCCGACAATTTTTCCTCCATAGTTAGCGCAGTTGAACACACAACTTTTGGTTCTGCAGGAACCTTCGAATGAGTAGGGGAAGCTGAAACCGGTGAATTTCTCACACGAAGATTTTGAGTTCTCGTGTGTCCACTTCCTCTTCTAAAGATTTCAGAACAAGGAATTGATCCCCATCTTGGAAAACTATCCAACAAAGATTCAATGGGATCTATGCACTGTGTACTTTCCCCTAGATTGTTTACAGCCTTCCGGTCACAGTATTGACTGTTCTCGCTAAATTTTCTGGTTGACATCATTCGTCTTGATAGACTATTTGACTCTTCCACCTCCTCCTTGACATTAATGGGTGCCTTCTGATTTATCAATAGCGATCTTGGGCTATGCTTTGGCGTAGTGGGTGGTCTGTTTACCCTTTGCAGTTGGCAGAAACATGGACCACATACACGAGACGCTTTAGTTTTGTCTGGTGCCAAAGATGCATTTGTGGTTTTCTTGCTGCAGCATGAACGACAAAATAAAAGCCCACAATTATAACAGTTTTGCTTCTTCCTTGTAATCCCAAAAGTCGTGCCACATCCTCTGCAAACTGATTGATCACTACTTGACATAGATTTATGCAAACATATCGCTGCTGTAGAATTTGATCCACAAGCAATATGTTCCACTTGCCTGTCTCTTAGAGCCTCAACTAAGGTTGGGCAGTTTCTATCTTCCGTATCACCTAATCCCAACTGTCCGCTTGAACCTTTACCCCATGTGTAGACATTTCCCTTAGATGTAAGCACAGCAACATGATATGATCCCGAGGAGATCTCTGTAACAATCTCGTCTTTAAGCTTCCCTTGCACCATCACTACTGATTTATCTTTGGCTTTTGGATTACCCAGCTGCCCGTGCACCGAACTACCCATTGTATAAACCATTCCTTCGGTAGACAACCCAATGGTTAAGGTGTTCGCACAGGCAACTTGAATGAAATCATGATCCACAAGTTTAGCTACACATGTTGGTAAAAGTTTTCTCTTATCTTCAGAGTGACCAAGTCTTCCTTTATCCCCATCACCCCATGTAAAAAGCTTCCCGCCTGAATTATTGAATTTAAGGTAATGAACAGATATTTCCACTACTGCAGATGTATGCCACGGTCCACATGCAACTGATTTCACCCACAGACCTCTAAGGGACTCAACTTCTTTTGGGCGAGCCACGCTTTGGAGATTCCCATGACCAAGAACACCAAAAGTTCCATCTCCATAAGTAAACAATTGTCCAGATGTTGACACAATTCCTGTGTGCCATTGCCCACAAGCGACGTAAGATATTTTCATAGCATCCAAAGAACCACAAACTCTGTTTGGCAGCCAATAGCTCCTCTTCTTTTCTGCTTCACCAACTACATCAGCACTAAAATTGTCACCCCATGTATACAGTTCACCTAAAGTTGTCAAGACACATGTATGATATTCACCACAACTAACAGATTTTACGTGAACACCATTAAGGGAGTCGATGATTTTTGGGCATGCAGTGTCTATATCAATTTTATGTCCAAGTCTTCCATTCTTTCCTTCACCCCAGCAAAACACTTCACCTTGTTTGGTGACTACGGCAGCATGACTCCTGCCTATTGATATTGTTTGTACATCAAGCATCAAAGTGGACTCAAGAAGTTTGGGTAACAAAGCATCCGACTTTACCTCACCATCCCCCAAGCATCCTCCTTCGGCTTCTTCTCCCCAAATAAAAACATCCCTTAAAACATGTTTTCCTAGTAGTCTCGACTCATGAGTGGATGGAACCGATGGAGTAAGCATATCATTGTGGATATCAATGCCATCACAAGATGCTCTTTTCTGGCTTAGATAGTCTGGTTCCAAAGACAATGAATTTGTGATAACATTATCCATTTCATTGTGCACACTTGATAGATTTGACGGGAAAAAGATGTTGGAGGAACATGATAACCCATCAGACGAATAGTTTTCTGAAAATGATTGAGTGGGACTCCCTGATAAGCCGCTAACCTGTACAAATAAGTTTATATCAAAACAGTAGGAGATTGCACAGGGAAAATTATTGCTTTATAACAAGGTAAAGCGCTGAGAACTTTATAAAATGAAGGACAACAAGAACCTGAGAAGATCTGGTTTTCTTCACTGAAAGTCCAAGATTATGTTTCCTCCGCATATAACCTACTGGACTACGGATGCAACTTTGAGTTTTTCTTTCGCTTTTAATATCGTCAACCAATCCAAGCTGACTTCTAGATATTACAGCTTTCAATCCTAGAAACCACGTCTCAGCCTGCATTTCATCCTTGCAAATCTGTATAAAAATGGAGAAACCAAAGCCACAAACCTCGCTCAGATGAATAAAAGAACTATACAACTTACATCCATGTATGGAATCCTTCAATTATCTTTGAGACTAATGAATAACTTACCAGATCAAGAGTGTGGTCGTCATTTCCATATATTAAAGAAATGCACTGACTTTCCGTATCAGCCTGAAGTTGTTTCTGTTGAATTACCTAATTAAGAAAATGAAACTTTCTTATCAACTGGAAGGAAATCATATAATGTTAACTAATGATCTTGATTAGAATGTTCAGTTTACAAGTAAGACGCTTCACTACTTACTGTGTTTTGGCCACGGATGATATCTGTGACTGCACTTAACCTCAGTTGGTTTTCCTTCTCACCTGAGTACCAAATCAAAAACTTTTCATCCTGTGGCCAAAGAAAAAGGAAAGACTATTTAGGACATATAAAATATTATTCAGGATCAAGGAAAACAGGTATAGAATTTCCACTTTCACTGCTTCCATCCACAAGCAAGCGAAACCATTCCTTAAATAAAAAAATAAAGATCAGAAATAATTTGAAATATTTCTTCTGAAAAGGAGCTTGATTATGGATTCATGTGCTAATTTTAAAACCCTAAGGTTGATCGATGGTAAGTTGGTAATCAACAAATAACTTTCATTAGAATCCTGATGTTTGAAAACTGAATAAGCTCAAATTTCCAGAGTAACTTTATTATGAATTTCGCCTTTCCAGAAGGTTTCACAGCTATTCAGACTCCTCAATAAGTCTATACTTTAGAAATTAAATGATATAATTCCCATTCAGGTGTCAGCTATAAATGTGCACTTCTAGCAAAAGGGAATCTTAGAAATGATAAAAGGATAAGTAGTGTTCTATGTTGAAATGGTTGATGTAAGGTTTATAAAGAATTGTCAAGCAATATGGCTCTCAACTGGACTGCGCACAGGCGCACGCCAAGAACATTGATTGTATCTTCGTTTTCCCAATGAGAATGCCAAGTTTTTCATTATTTCTACGGATACATATTCCAGATATGACACTACTTATTTTGAGAATTTCCTTAAGGATTGAAAAGCATGAGACATGTTCCAATGAAATTCTTTACCGTGGATAACCTCAGAGGGCAGAATTTGGGCTTCCCTCTTCTACCATACGCCAATAGATGTGTGCCCTTCTTCAGTGCAGTTATTGCCTGGACAATGTTTGAAGGTCAAGTAAAAATAGGAAAAGAAAAGGTCAGTATAACGATACTTCTGTTTGCTGAAAGATCCTACCAGCAGAAGCATAACCCCAACAAAACACGACACAAGAAAAATGCAACTGCTATTATATTTTGCAAGATATTCTATTTGTCAAAATCTTCCTTAGATTCCGAGAGAGGTTCTAGCAGTTTGAACAAGAAGATTGACTGAAAACTGATGAGGCAATCAGCAAAGCACAATGAAAGTGAGCTAATTTGTAGCTAGTAAAATGTCTAACGATATTGGAACTTAAAAGAAAAAAGATTTGATTCTCAAATACTCTCAAGTTACAACCAGGATAAAAAAAGAAGAACGTAAACACAAAAATGAGATTGAACTAGACATAGAAAAGATCAAAAAATAGGCGAAAGGAACTAAGGGCGTGTATATGGCTACAGGTAAACTCTTTACTACATTTCTGAATTTGGACACTGTAATCCTGTTCTGCACAGCTCACCAAGATGTTTAATTATAACATTGAAGTTTGTGATTTTTCCTTTAACCGCACATGAATTCAAACATAATATAATGGAACCCTTGGCCCTAACTCTCAGAAAGGATTTGACATTGCAGTATGGTACACCAATCCTCTATACTAGTGACTATGTGCTATAACAACAACAACAACAAGAACCCAGTATAATCCCACCTAGTGGGGTCCAGGGAGGTTAGTGTGTACGCAGACCTTACCTCTGCCCTAGGGTAGAGAGGCTGTTTCCAAATAGACCCCAGGCATCCTTCGCTCCAAGAACTTACCACCTTGCTCTTGAGGAGACTCGAACTCACAAACTCTCGGTTGGAAGTGGGGTTGCTTACCATAAGATCGCGGAAAATAGTCTAAGGTAATAAATAGAAGGCATAATATATGTATTGCTAAGCTCAAATTTTGGAATAAGCTGTCTCCCTGAAAGAGAACGAGCGTGAAATCGGCTTGTTAGAAGGAGGAACATATACCATAACAACTACTATTTTTTTTCAATTCCAAACAAGTTTAAGTCATCTACATGAATCCTCAATATCCATTTCATTTGGGCCCCGAGGTAAGTTGGCATACACACACCAATAAATAAATAAGAACCAGAAAACAAAGTATCAGCACTCAATGCTTATAGTCTAGCTGTATCGGCAGGAGTCTTGTATCAGTTCTCACTTTAAATTTTTCCCCTTCCCCCTTCTCTGATCCAATGCAATGGAAAAGTTTGAAGAAAAAAGTAATAGCATATGCTAAAGAACAACAACAACAACGACGACCCAATAAAATCCCACAAAGTAGGATCCAGGATGGTATTGTGTACGCAGACGTTACTCTTTGTTTCCCATAGAAACTCGGTTTAGGAAGACGAAAATAAAACAGGAAGAAACAATTCATCAATAACGTCAACAAAAACCGTTGAAAAAGCATATGCTAAAGAAATCCACAAATATATCACTTGTCAGTACAATTTTTCATTTTTCCTACTTAGTTTACATTGATAAAATTAAGTTCCCATGTGGTCCAAGGAAAAAGCTATCGGCTTTTATCTTCCATTCCTCAAGCCATGAAACACACACACACACACAGAGAAAGACATACCAAACAACAACAACAACAAGGAATAGAAATAAGCAAAGAAGAAAATTGTGTAAAACTGAGAAAAGAAAAACTCATTTGGGTGAAGAGAATAAGTTGAAAACCTGTTCAACAGCTCTATCACAAGGGAGAATGGCCAACTGCTCGTCACCCATTTTCTAAGAGAATCACATGCAAACTAAAGAACAGAGGAATTTCACAAGAATTTACAAACCTTAGTCTTTTACAGTTGTTGTCAGAGAGATTAGTATTTTAAAAAATGAAGAATTAAACACACATATATATATGGTCCTTTTCTTTTTTTTTGGCTATTGATTCTACTCTTACATTATGACTCTACTTCACTTGGGGATCGTGCAGAGAGTGAGAATTGTACTACTGGTAGCGCACGTGTGCATACTACAGTAATAAATTTTCCATAAATACATGCCTTTAATAATTTATTTTAAGAAGTATAATCACAGTTACACATTATATGTCCTTTTCCTTCTTTTTTTTACAATTTTTATGAGTATTTTCTTTTAGTTTTTTCTCATATTCTTTTTTTTTTTTCTAAATCATGAAAAGACTATTTCTCTTTAACCCCATTAATAATAATTACCAGTGGTACTGTTGAACTGTCTTTCCTTTTTACTTTTTCTTGACAGAAAAGATTCAAGATCTTTTTATTATTTTAAGAGTTAAAGAATTTTCTTTTTTTTCTTTTTTTTTTGTCCAACAATATGAAAACAAATATTCCCATGTTCTACTTTATGTGGCAAGATTTGGAAGGACAAACGTACTTAATTTCAGATGTGAATTTGAATTTAGATTCTTTAATTTTTAGAAAATAACAGTCAAAGTGCATATTGAGCAACTATTAAAAAGTTCTGTAAGTTATAATAGTCAATAACTTAAAATATTAAAAAAATTGATCGAAGAAAAAGGTCTTGACTCCATAAATAGGAATCTTGTCACATAACTTATAAAAAACTTTAGGAGTAACGGGCAAGTGAATTAAGAAGAAATGAAAACTTTAAGATATAGAATTGTATATATGAATATTGAAAAGATTGCGCTGTCATGATTATGATTGGATATTCAATATTGTTTTACATAGTTAACTTGATGGGAAAATCAAATAAATAGTAGTGATAATAAAACATTTAACAACTCAAAATCATGACCAATCCATTCACTTCCATAAATTAAGTTCAGATTATACAGATTTCCTTTCCACCTAGAAATGGGTAACATTACCTTCTTCTTTTTTTAAACTTCTCCTCTCTTTTTGGTTCAATAAAGAGAAAAACAACAATAATAATATACTCAATAAAATCATTTAAAATATACTGGAGAAGGTATAATATATAATGACCTTACTTCCACTTTTGCGAAGATAAAGAAATCTGTTTTCGATAGATAATACAAAGATCAATGTATCCATAAATTCATGAAATAAGAAAAAAAGAAGTAATTAAGGTTAGAAGGACATGGGCTTGTCTATTTGGGGACACTCGATAAAACGAAAACCATATAGAAAACATTAGGATGATACATGTGCAAGAGTAACATAAACAAATCGAAAGATGGTGTGATGAAAAAAAAAAAAGATATGTCTTATATACTCCAAAAAGGAATTAATATACTATAACCACGACGATACCAACCTCATTTGAGTTCATTGTGTAGGAATAACATTTTATTCATTGTTTACCCATAAAACGATACAGTTAAATTTGTACGTAGTTTATAGACAAGTGAATCGGTTTGATCCAAAAATAATAGATAAATTAGACAATATAAGACTTAATTTTGAAAATAAAATATATGGCAGATATCTTAGTCCCGGGTGTAGAGCTACCGGAGGCAACAGGAACAATATAAATAAGCACGAAAATAAAATGTTATTTTAGCTTTAGTGTATGATTGCCAGAAAATTAGTGTGTCTTATAATGATAGTAGAGCTCACTATTTATCGATACACCTAGGGAAAAAGGTCCTAGGATCAAGCCCCTCTTAAATGATAATTATGAGGGCCATTGAAGAATGTGTAACGGTGAGCGGTAAATGTCATATTCTCTGTAACGAATCGTACACTTAATGTTGTAGAATATTCTTCATTGGATGCAACCGTATGGCAAACATTTATTTTTGTCTTTGTGAATATTATTCTTTTCAATGAAAAACGAGATTATTGCCTTCGAGTTCGATTGTCTTGTGCATTTGGCTCCACATGCCACTTTTCATGCAAGCATTAAATATGAACATATTTTACCCCATATAGATAGTTCTCCTAATTTTCAATAGCATAACTTCGTGTCACCGGAAAGTTAGTAAAAATACATTTTTGGCGAGAAATTCTCTAACCCCCTCTGAAAAATTTCTAACAATTGATAAGATGTGTGTGTCTCTGCATTTAATGTCGCTAACACGCGTCACCCCACGATTTAACATCACTTGTTTCGGTTATCGAGATAATTATGGCCACGATTTTAGTCGCCTCTTTCTTACTTATTCGTATCAAACTTATTCATTTACAATTCCTAATTCTACAAAATTTCTCAAACTCTCTTTACTTAACTCGCACTTTGTCTTCATCTTTTCATTAGCCTTCTTCTTTAGAGAAACTCTCCCTTCTTTTCTCATAAAAATAGTTTCTTCTTCTAAAAAACCTAGTTATTCAAAGAACAAAGATAAAGCTGGTGATACTACTCCCCATACAGTGAGCACCATCATCCCAAAGAGTCTTGTCACAACTAAGGACTTCGAAAAGAAGCATTCTTCCGCCCACCCTCGTACATGGGGCGTAAGCGTACACCCTTCTTCTATCATTCCTTCTAGTATTACTATTATGAATGAATACTGGCATTGCAAAGATTCAGATATTATCGCTCTTGGTCTAGCAGAGCGGATAATCTTATCCAAGAAGGGTTTTATGTATTTTTATATGTACCCCTTCACTTTGGGGCCATTCTCTTTGAGTGGAGAGCTTGACTCTATCATCATGGAGTTCTGCAGCCGCAACCTGCTATGCCTGGCACAAGTAAGTCCTTTTATATGGAGGATAGTCGCTTGTCTTCAGCGTATATGCTAGGGACGGGAGAGGAGATAACCCTAGCTCGATTAATGAATCTTTATTCCCTCATGATTTTCCGCAGGAAAATGATATATTTCAGCAAGCATGGCCACCATGCTCTGCTATCCAAGATGGATAATGACAACGATCGTGGGTGGATGGAACAGTTCGTTGTAGTTGCCCTAGTGAAATCAGTCTGGCCATGACTTCATTTTTTCCGGAATTATGGAACCGCACTCGTAAATTCACCATTTGTCTTTTCTTCCATTAAAGATTGTTCCATACCGTTATTAACCCTTCTTTTTTTGCTTATTTCAACAACTCGGTGGGTACCATCTAGGGTTGAAGGCTTGGATTAGTGGGTCCAGAAAATTTAGATCGTAGAAAGAACTAGCCATTAAATACGGGTTAAAGGCAAAAAATTATGGTAAATTAAACTCATCTTGTTTTTATTTTTCATATCAGAAAGTTGATAAACTTTCTCTCTTGTTGAAGTCAGGTCTACCTAGGGCTCAATTGTCCTTCCCGATGAGGATGTTTAGGCAAATCCTACTGACGCAGCGAGGTTGTTGTAGGAGACTTTTACATGAACAAGTTCCTCCGGGCCTGCTTCTGGTGCAAGTGCTTCTTCTCAGAGTCCCTGAGAGAAGAACAAACAACCAAAAAGAAGACGTTCCTCTACGGTCATGTGAAAAAATAAAAAGGAAAAGAGTGTCGCACCTGAGTCGTCTCCGGAAGTTGTGGTAAAGAGCCCCACACCCGAACTAAACACAGACGTTGTGGTGATCAACGATGAAGTAGAAGCCAGGGAGGAAGGGGCTTCTCTACATAAAAGACGATGATCTTCCTCAGCTCAACAGAATGCTCAATCTATTAAGTAAGTTACACCAGTCGAGGACGATGCTCGCCACCCTAGGGAGTATGATATGGTGGAGAATGGTAACTCCCGTCTGAATCCAAGTCGCCAAGCCCGGTACTATAGGGCTGAGTACCGGGTACCTGTTATCTTCAGTTTTTGAGCAACCAACAACCAGTACTGGACTTTCCACAAACACTTTTCATCCTTCAACACCATCAACTTCATCTCCATCTTTACCAATTCTGTTTCTATCACCAGCAATTGCTACTCATCTCCACCGGTTGCAGTTGCCCGAGAGGATGACATCTCTCTTCTCCAGTCCCTGGTTCATGGGAACCTAGGGAAACATTATGCTACCCCCTCATAAGATCCTCAAAAGAGGAAGAGCGTTACTCTCTCGATTTCTACCGGGTGCCATTTGTTGTCCCGGCTAGTATAACTTGCAAACTACCTGAAGCCTGGCTTCAGAAAATGATAGGGAAAAGATACAAGCTCTATCGGGAGAGTGTTTGTTGAGCAATGCCATGCATAACGCAACAGCGGTATAGTTTTTGTTTTTTATGTTATTTCTATTATCTGTGTTGTGGCAGGGTTTTGAATTTGCATTCTTGTTTTGCAGGCCAACTTCCATACTTCTGAGGGCCCCCAAAGGTTGATTCGTTATAAGGAGGAACTTTCCTCTAACCGGTATTAAATTGCCTATCAGAACTGGAAGCCTGAGTTATTGAGGCCTTTGAGTTGGAAGCTCGGTTGCAGCAAAGCAAGCAAGAAGCAGTGACCGTTAGACAAAAGGTCACCCCGTTGAGGGCTCAATTTGAAGAAGTTAGGGCCAAATGGGATAAAGCCTATAATGTCGTTCTACTGCATCCGATTGTGAGGCTGCCTACATTAAAAATTAAGTAATCTGGAGGCAGCCTTAAACTCCAATGCTGAAGAACTTACTGCTACCAAGGAAAATTATACCTGATATGAGGAAAAGCATGATAAGATCATAGAGTACAATAAGATCTATAGCTTCACTGTTCGTGATGTCGGCCTCCGATCCATGAGATCTGTGCACGACAACCTTTCTATTGAGGCTGACCATCTTAAAGAAGAACTTCAGCGCCGAATGGCATTCCTCATTGTTGAAAAACATACCCTATGTACATCATGAGGATAAAAATCTAGTAAGAGGCCAAAGCGGGTGTCATTGACTTTGATGCTAAAATCGCTAAGGCCCGTGAGGAGGAGTTAGCTGCAAAAAGGGTTCTTCTGGCCCAGCCTGATGCTACCGATTCTTTTCCCTCCAATTTTGAGTTTTTAATAAGAACTGGAAGGTGATGATGCTGAAGGCTAAAATGATTAAGGCTAAAGTATCGAACCGGTGGTGGATCTACCCACTTCTCCCGGGGGCATAGATGTTTCTCTTCTTCCGGGTTCTGAAGATACAATAGGTTAGTTTTTGCTTTCTTTTAAAACTTTTTCACTTGTGTTGTTTGGCATATTTATTGTAAATAGAGACACATTTTCTTTCAAGTATAAGTGTTTCTCTTTGCGTCCTCTTGTGTAAGTATTTGTGCATGTTTGCTCTTTGCATCTTTTTTTCGTTTAAGTGTTTGTGCAGTTTTTACTATCTGAGTCTAATTATGCAAGGCTTCAGGTGTATTTTTTCCCGAAAGCATTTGGAGTTCGGGCATAAGTTTTTCCGAAATCAACCCTTTAACATGAGGGCTTTTATAAGATAAAGCCATTTTTTTGTTTATGGTTCTCTTGAAGAGTACGTCTCCTATTCATTATAGAACTAGCATTTGAAGAATTTTTTCAACTTTGAAATGCTAAAATCAATCCATTTTCAAAAGTACATAAGCAATTGTTGTGCTAAAAAGTATTGCCATTTCTTGTGGCAAACTTGTACAACTTTTTTCTATGAGGTTGGCCGCGTAGTCCTCGGTCCTGATGATACAACTATGTTTTCAGATTTCGTATTTCGGACGAAGTGGCAGTTGTTGTTGTTGTATCCTTCTATCATCCCTCCCCCCATCCCCAGTATTCGAATGTGAAGAATGCAAATTTGAACACGGGAAGTTTTAGACCTTTGAGGATTCCACTAGTGAATTGCTAGATAATATTCAGTTTGATAACAAACTTCCCTTCCCCTTAGGAATTTATGCTATTGAGGTAAATATAATCTAAAAATTCCCAATGGTTTGCACTTGTGAATGGTTGGGCAATCTATGTTCGATAGTAAACTTAACTTCCCGGTAAGAACTTTGGTACCGAGCAAAGGACTATCTAACCGCTCTGCATTTGCTTGTGTGCCTTGTCATTTAAAGGTCTTATTGCTGAAGTTTCCTTTGTAGTATGCTTTCCGTTGTTTCCCCGTTAAAAACCTTGCCATAAAATCCCAATTAGGTAAACTAGGCGAAGGAAAAAAGAGTGCAGCACATACTTTCAGTACATGTGATGTTCATCAGCAATTGTATCTCTTGAGGTGTGGCACGTTCCAATTGCTTGGAAACTTTTCTCTATCTTGATTTTCTAATTCGTACGACCATTTCTTGGCGACAACTTAAACCCGGTAGGGGCCTTCCCATGTTGGACCTAGCTTCCCCGCATTGAACTTTCGTGTGTTCTGGGTTACTTTTCTTAAAACCAAAACTCCTACTTTAAAAAAATAGAGGTTGGATCTTCGATTGTAATATCTCTTTATTCTTTGCTTTTGGGCTGCCATCCTTATATGCACTAAGTCCCAGCGTTCATCGAGCAGCTCCAAGTTGACTAACATTGCCTTCAATTTTCACTTCTTCGTTTCCAACAATATCTCAGGATAGGCTCTTCTACTTCCACCGGGATCAGGGCTTCTGTTCCGTATACATGAGAGAAAGGAGTTTCTCCCGTGCTTGATTTAGTCATTGTCTGGTACGCCCATAGTACACCTAGCAGCTCTTCGGTCCATTTACCTTTTGTTGCTTCCAATCTCTTTTTGAGATTTTGTATAATCACTTTTTTGTTGATTCTGCTTGACCGTTTGCGCTCGAATGATATGATCATTTTGATTTTTAAGTCTTCAAGGAACTTCATGACCTTTGCGCCTATAAATTGTGGCCAGTTGTTGCAGGCTATTTCGTTGGGTATCCCAAATCTGCAAATTATGTTCTCCCACAAGAAATCTACCATTTCATGTTCACCAATCTTCTGATAAGGACATGCTTTAACCCACTTATAAAAATCGTTAGTTAAAATCAAAAGAAATATTACCTTACCGAGGGCCAGTGGTAGTGGTCCGACAATATTTACTCCCCGCTTCATGAATGTCTATGGTGACAAAATTGCGTGAAATGGCTCTACCAGTTAATGTACCAACGGTGCATAGCGTTAACATTTATCATATTTTTGAACATAAGCTTTAGTGTCTTGTTCCGTTCGGGGCTAATACTATCCTGCCCTAATAAATTTTAACACTAAGGTATCTATGGCGGAATGATTTTTGCAGATCCTTTTGTAGATTTCTTGCTTAACATAATTAGCTTAGGAGGCTCCTAAACATCGGGACAATGGTCCTTGGAAAGAACTTCAGTACAATTGACCCCCTTGAAGCTATATCGAGTTGCTTTAGTGCGTTGTGCTCGAGATGCCTTAGGATCTTCAGGCAATTTTCCATGCTTGAGATAGTCAATAATCTTGTTTCTCCAGGCCTAGACCAAATCAGTTACGTTTACCTCGTAATAGATATTTGCGCCCACTACCGAGTGAATAAGTTATACGACTGTACCGGGGTCTAATTCTTACATCTCCGTGGATGATCTGAGGTTAGCTAGTGGATTTGCTTTTGTATATTCTGTCCTCAAGATATGTGTAATTGACCACTCTTGGAGCCGAGCGAGCAGAGCCTAGACCTTTATTACATACTATTGCATGCGTTCCTCTTTGGCTTTAAAGATCCCGTAGACCTTATTTACCACCAACCGAGAGTCGAATTTGATTTCTATGACCTCAGAGTCCATCCCCGAGTCCAAGTCAATCCTTGAAATCAAAACTTCATACTCCTCTTCATTTTTATTCAGAGGAAAAATTCTTATGGGTTGCCTTAGGGTTTCTCCCGAAGGCGTGGTTAGTGCTATATCGAGCCCGAACCATTTTACATTAGAGCTATATCCGTGAATAGGGTCCAAACTCCTTATGTTGATTCCGACACCATTAGTGCTTCTTTAGTTGACAAAGGTAACGGTCCCAGACTAAAATCAACCCCAATGTCGGCCAAGACTTGAGACTTAATCACAGTCTTAGGCTTATATTCTATGTCAAATTCACTCATTTCGATGGCCTACTTGGCCAGACTACCTAAAAGTTCAGGTTTATGAAGATTATTACACAGGGGAAAGGTGGTCACCACGAATATCAGATGACATTGGAAATAAGACATAAGCTTTCAAGCGTAACTACAAGATCTAGGGTCAGCTTTTCCAGATGTGAGTAGCGAGTTTCTGCTCCTGTTAAAATCTTACTAACGTAATAAATAGGAGATTATGTACCTTCGTCCTCACGGTCTAAAACGACACATACTGCTACCTCCAAGACCACTAAGTAGACCAACATTTGTTCGCCTTCCTTGGATTTGATAGTAATAGGGGACTTGACAAATACCTATTCAAATCCTCAAATCTTGCTGACATTCTGGGTTCCATTTGAAGTTGTTCTTATTTGTTTAGCAGCAAGAATAAATGATGTCATTTATGTGAAGATGGGAAATGAATCTACTCAAAGTGGCCAATCTCCCAGTTAGCCTTTCAACCTCTTTTACGCTTGATAACTGGTTCGGGATGTCTTCAATGGCTTTGTTTTTATCGGGGTTAACTTCGATCCCCCTTTGTGATAATAGGAATCCTAGAAACTTATCGAAACTGGCCCCGAATGTACACTTTTCAGGGTTAAGCTTCATGTTATGCTTCCTTAAGATGTTAAAAGTTTCTTACAAGTGTTTACGACGATCACCTATGTTCAAAGACTTAACAAGCATATCATCTATGTAAACTTCCATGGTTTTTCCTTTTTGCTTTTCTAACATTTTGTTCACGAGCAGTTGATATGTGGCTATCGCGTTCTTTAGCCCAAAAGGCATCATATTGTAACAATATGTGCCAAAGTTTGTTATAAATAAAGTTTTTCCTGATCCTCTGAGTTCATCTTGATTTGGTTGTACCTGGAGTACGCATCGAGGAAACTTATTAACTTGTGTTTGGCCATTGAAACAATAATTTGATAATGTTTGGTAATGGGAACGAGTCTTTTGGGCACGCCGTATTTGAATCCCTATAGCATACGCCAGTGGTGGAGGCGGGATCTCCACGAAGGGGGTTCAAATAAATTTTTTGTAGCTAGTGGAAATTGAACCTGTGACCTTATGAAAATTTTGAACCCTCTTGACTACTAAACTACACTTTTGGATTGTGTCAAGGGGGTTCAAAACTTAATATATAGAGATAAAAACCCAATTTTACCTTATATATAGTATAATTTTTCGGCGAAGGGGGTTCGGGTAAACCCCCTTTTGTCCCCTTAAATCCGCCCCTAGTCTATGCACATGTAAAATCTATAATTCTTTGGAATTACTACTATATTAGCTAGATACTCAGGATAATTTACCTCTCAGATTGAACCAATATCAAGCAAACAAGTTACCTCTTCCTTAACAGTTTTATTCCTGAACTCGGCAATAGGACATTTTTCTGTCTTACCGGAGGATGTTGGGATCCAGGCTTAGCCTGCAGAGGGTCTTCCTGCATTTGAAGGTTCTGCGTTATCACGATTGCGACCGTAGTTGTTCTTAGCCCCATCACTTAAAAATTTCCTGAGATAGCCATTTTTCGGCAGTGTTGCCACCTCTTCACGTAGATGCTGGTGATCCCCAATCTGGTGACCATTTGTCCCATGGTATTCGCATCATAAATTAGGATCCCTTTAGCTGGAATTAGATCTTAATGGCTTTGGGAACCGTGCTTCTTTAATGTTTCTCATAGCCGATATCAGCTTTACTACATCGACGTTGAAGTTATATTTGGAAAGCCAGGGGTAGGAAGAATCTTGATAACCTGATGTTTCTTTGTTATGCAACGACCAATTATTACGGCCGCGATCAATTCTTTTATCGGTGGTGAATCTATTTGTTGATCAGAAACCTCTGTTGTATCCTTCGGCATGTTCATTGGGCAAACACCGACCCCTTGAATAGCGTTGTTCTGTGTCAAAATCATCTTTCGATTTCTCTCTATTCTTCTCCCAATCCCGATCATTGGCCGACGCTGGGAAATCGAGCTGATGATCCCCAATTATTATCTTAGACTCATACCGGTTGTGAACATCTGCCCAAGTTGTTTCTGGAATCTCGAACAAACTTTCTTTCAACTTTCAGAAAGTGTCTGAACTTCTCGAATTCAAGCCTTTGGTAAATGCTTCAGCCGCCCACGTCTGGTCCGACCAATAGCAACATCTTTTCCTTCTGGAATCTAGTCATAAACTCCCAAAGCAACTCAGACTCTCCTAGTGCAAACTTGAATATGTCGGTATTTCGGGCCTGTACCATTCTGGCGTTGGCATGGGCCTTGATGAAAGAGTCATCAAGTATCTCAAAAGAAGTCTTTGGAGTGCTCGGGCAAAAGCAAATACCATGTCAAGGCTCCATTCGTAAGGGTCTCACCGAATATTTTCAATAAGACTGACTCAATCTCAACGGAAATTAAATTTTTCCCCTTCACCGTCGTTGTATAGGTGGTGATATGCTCCTAGGGATCTGAAGTCCCATACTTAGGTACATATGGCATTTTGAACCGCTTCGGGATCAACTCTGGTCGCGATCGGTTTAAACTACAATTGTGTGTACTTATTTGAATTCAGCTTTTCAACACTAGTGGTGCGCTCAGAATTTGATCCATTCGAGTGTTTATCTCCCTCGTGAACTGCATGAGATCGATTTTAAAAGGATCATCTCATTATCGTTACCGTGTCTGCCATTGTTCCTCGGACCCTATCAAAGCCGACTTTTCCCGTTAGGGTATTGTTATCGACCTTCAGTGTTGTCTAATTCGTGGGAGCACAAAAAAAGATTATACCTTGTCCATTCGCATTGTTGGAAGCACCCGACAGTGCCTACTATAATCCCGTCATGATCTGATCCGGTTGTGTGAGATGACCTATCATGGCCTCTTGTTGCTCCTTCAAGATCCTTACTGTTTCGACGACGTGCTCGTTCCCTTAGGCCCCAACGTTGTATACGTTGTTGACACCATTATCTGCCATTTTTAATGATTTTTGCTCAGAACAAAGAATCAAACAAATTAGCAATAGATGCATGGATCAATTTAAGTACACGACTGCTTATGCCCCACAGTGGGCGTCAAACGATTTACCCATCAAAATGGTATTGTTAAATTTATACATGGCTTATAAAGAAGTAAATCGATTTGATAAAAAAATAATAGATAAATTAGACAAAAATATAAGACTTAGCCTTGAAATTGAAATAAATGGCAGATATCTTAGCTCCGGATGCAGAGCTACCGGAGGCAGTAAGAACAGTGTAAATAAGTAAGAAAGTAAAATGTTATTTGAGTTTTAATAGAATAAAGTGTATGCTTGCTAGAAAATTCGTGTATCTGATGGTAGATTTCACTATTTACAGCTACATCTAAGGAACAAGGTCCTAAGATCAAACCCCTCTAAAATGACAATTATGAGGACCATTAAAAGATATGTAATGTTGGGAAGCGAACGCCATATTCTTTGGGACGAATCGTGTACTTAATGTTGTAGAATATTCTTCATTGAATGCTATCAGATGTCACACATTTATTTTGTCTTTATGAATATCATTCTCTCTAATGACAAACAAGATCATTGCCTTCAGGTTCGATTGCCTTCTGTCTTCGGCTCCACATATCGCTTTTTTATGCTATTATTAAATATGAACATATTTTAACATATACAGGTGTTTACATCAAATTAATATATACACGCCCAAGTTATCTCTAAACAATTGGTAAACAATGTGCATTATTACATCGTAAAATTATTAAATTAAATTATTTAATTTAAGAATGTTTACCGTATTGATGGAGCTGACAACCAAATCTAATCCATCATATTGTGTATCAGCTGCTTCCAAAGTCAGTTCCCTGGAAAAAAGGGAAGCAGATTTTGAGTATTTTGCCATCCTGTCTAGGACGTTTTCTTGACTCGACCTGTTTTAAATATTTTTTTTCCTTATAATTCAATTTACTCTTCTGAATCTAATGTACAATTCTCAATTTATAAATTATAGTGCTGCTTAAAATTGAGTTTGAATCGAGTTAGCTCGCTGCTCACGTTCAACTATGTCTTCTAAAAAGAACAATATGGTCGTTTATAAATATAATCTGATTTACATGTCCTGAATCGAATCCCACATAGAATTAAGATTTAGCACCAAGAAGACAAGCTTGAACAATTTTTAATTAATAGATATTTAAATTCTTGTGTTTAAATAATTAACTAATAAATTAAAATAGTAAATTAACAACTAAATATACTAAGGGTTAGAGACAAGATTAAGGAAGTCTAAAGTTATGATTTTCCCAATTGTCGAAATCCTTCCCGCTATGTCTTCTATAATTTTGCCTAAGTATTCTCTACCAATCACGAGCACTCTTATTACCGTAAATCTCTCCTGAGTAATTATGATAATTTACTAGACGCACTCTCCCGAGCTACGCTAGCTGGACTTTAATACAGCTCACTTCTTCGCACCCAAGGCTTCGATATCCCTAATCTCACCTTTAAACCCTCAGTTATTGATCCCTCATATATTCAACAATTACATAAATATGCACTCTCTCCCCAATTATGCATACTAAATAGGCACATCTAATTGAAAGCTCTTCAATCAACCAAAATATAAACGTAGTTGAACAAATAGAGAAAAACTATGGCTAAATTATATAAAAACATAACAAGAATTTATCCTACAAAAGGTTTTATCAAAACTCTAGATAACAAACTAGGTATTCATAATAGTAAGTAAAACTACAATACTAAAAGTTATAACCAACAATGAAAAATAGGAAGAGGAAGGAAAAACTTGTAGAAGAATTTCCCATCGTTCTCCCAATGTGTTCTTCCCTCCAAGGGTGTTGTTTAACCCTAAAGTAGTGTCTCTTGCCTCCTTATGTCTAATTTTCGTCCAAAATATGTCCCCTCCTTTGTTCTTGGCCGACCTCGTTTGTTTAATAGGGTTTAGGACTTAAAATCCCATGTTTTGCACTTTAGTCCCTAAAATTTTCGCTTCCTACCGCGGTCCCACCACGGTCGCGGTCAAACCGCGGCCAAACATGCTCTCTGATTCTTCAGTTGTCCGTGAGTACACGCTGCCGCGTTTCTGCCGCGGTCCCACCGTAATCGCAGTATTTCACCCTCTTCCGTTTGGAATTTGAAAAAACGTAAAACATGAAAGTTGTAATCCTTTTGAGTTAGCTTTCCAACCATATATTGTGGAGCTAAAATGGAGTTCTGAGCAAAAAGTTATGTCTATTTTACTAGACCGTGCGCAATACCTCCTCGAGTCTTCATTCGTACTTAATTACAAATTTGACCCCCAAACATGATCCCGACCTAATTCCTTGAACTTTTACTCAAATGTTAAAGCTCCAAATCACTTAAAAGCATTTTATAACATCTACATAGCTCGGAATTACACCTACAAGGCATAAAATATATAATTAGTGCAAAACACTAGTGATTAAAGTTCAAACTCAATTAAAGTACAGTAAACTCGAATATAATAAGCGACTAAAATACGTAATTATAGCCTATCATCGTTCAAACATCAATGTTAACTACGGTCACATCTAACTAGCAATTAATTAAGTTTATTAAAAGAGAAGACATTTTTTGAAAGTACTAAGTAATGCAGAGAAAAGAAAACTTAAGCATATGAACGTGACATTTGAACAAGGTATTATAAAAAAATAATTTAGAATAGATAGAAATCGTGTTATTCCCGTGCGCACTCATTGAGCCTCTGACCATAATATTTAAAAACTTGTTTATATGTCTGTTTCCAACATCGAATTCACAAAATGCATTTCTACTTGTTCCTCACTCCACGGTGTATACTTGTGTACTTAATTGTCAACCTTTGTTGATAATCTCTAATAAGTGATTTTTTAATCGTTCTCACACAAATTAAAAATTTACCTTTTAACATTAATTAGTTATAAAATTAATAATATTAATATTTACTATCTCTTCATATTCCTTACATATACTTCAATACCATTTATTCAAGAACAATGTAGAAAAAAAATAATTAATTCGTTTTTTGAAATCTAAAAAAATCACTTATTTTAGACCAGAAAAAAAAAGCCCAAAATTACTTATTTTGGATGGGAGAGAATACTATGACAAGGATTTAACTTATATATGCGGAGAACGTGAAAGAACACTTTTTTATTAGTTTTTCATCTGGCATATGTTTTTCGCACTAGAGCAAGATTATATTCGGATTCGCATCGCGTAGGATCCCATTCGGGGAAGCGCTTTATGCCAAGAATTTTTTCGTACTCAGGGCCCGAACTTGAGACTTTTGGTTAAGGAAAAATAGTTTCTTTCGCTACACCATATTTTTTGGTGGTCAATATGAAGAATTTTTGTAATATATACAAGTGGATTTTAGTCTTTTTTTTTAAGGAAATATAATTATTCCATTAAACTAAAACGTTAGGCATTACAGTAGTAGTTATGATCCTGGGGATCATTGATGGATGGAATTAACTAGTATGTTAACGCTTTCTTTTTTATTTAACAAGAACGTCAAGTAATAGTTGCCTTTAGGGGGTCGTTTGGTAGAGTGTATATGAATAATATAGAATAGGGTATATTAGTAATACTGGTATTAATTACGCTTGCATTAGTTATGCTGACATATTTCTTATTTATTGTTTGGTTCGATGTATTAAAGCATTTGACAATTTCTAAAAGAATTATTTATTTACTAAAATAGTCTCATAATCGGTCCATCACTTTATATTTAAAAAATATATATATGTTGATAAATATTTTCATATGAAAAAGGTTTAAAATAATTATTGGATTTATCTAACTATATTATAGTATAGAACTGAATATTTATTTATATATAAAAAATATGATAAGTATTTATTTATTTTCCATGGATATAATTTTATTTTTCACTTTCTTGAAATATTTCAAACTTGCATTAATATAATAGAATATTTTAATCAAGCATAAATTTGAAAGGACAAATTTATCATTAACTAAGTTAATGCATGCTTTAAGACCAAATAATTAATTACTCAAATGATATAAGAACTGACGATGAAAGTAAAAAAGAGTTAATTACTCAAATGGTCACTTAACTATCTCAAATTATCTTTTAAAGTTACTTTACTTTCATTTGTAACAACAAAATCACTGAACTATGGATATGAATAAATGCAATATGCTTAGGTTTATTGAACCTTTAAGCAAAAAGAAAGAAAAAAAGCAAAAATACTTTTCTCAAATATTATCCAAGAGGGTTATCGTTCATATTCAAAATGTGGAGTAAGTATTGTTTCCTAACTGTTAAAAGTTAACGAGGTGAAATAGAATTTTCTCAATTATTTACATCAACCCGCGAGAATCAATGTCATCTAATTCATTTCTAATAATACTTCAATTGCTATTGGTAAGGCCTTCAGTAAAATTGTACATAATCAATTTAGTCCATAACAGCGATAACAAAGGACATCTCATTATTAGAAAGAGCTGATGCCGCAAAAGTTCACAACAACAGGGAGGTTGGAAAAAAAATGACATTATGGGTGTGTTTGGTACGAAGAAAAATATTTTAATTTTTTTATATTTGGTTGGTTGTTCCTTATCAACTCAAAATATTTTCTTATCAACAGAAAAAAAAAAATTCTAAAACTTTTTATTTATTTTTCTCTCACCAATCCACCCCGTACTTACCCACCCAACCCCCACTAAAAATACTTTTTTTTTTAAATTTTAATTTATTTTCCGTCACCACTCACCCTGCTACACTCCCCCCCTGCCCGCACAAAGAAAATAAAATTGTTACCTCTTTTTTTTGTAATTTCAAATTTTCTATTTTTCCTTTTTCTGCACCACCCATCCTCCCCCACCCCAAACACCCTCACATGTGCAAAAAAAAAAAAAAGATATTACTATTTTTTTTTGTAATTCCAAATTTTTCTTTTTTTTTATTTTTCTGCACCATCCATCCACCACTCCCACTGCCCCTCCTTCTCCCGAGGAAAAAATATTTTCGTAATATATTTTCAGTTTTAGTTTTACCATCTTTCGGTTTACATGTTCGAAAATTTACTAGTTCCAAAGTTATGAGTTTGGAGGTTTATGTGTTTGAAAGTTTACGGGTTCGAAGTTTAGCGGTTCGGAAGTTTATGAAATTTGTGGATTCGAAAGATTATTAGTTTAAAAGTTTATGACTTCATGTTTATTGTATTTGGGTTATTTATGAATACTCTTGAAAAGTTTTTTTCATTAATTTGCGTACCAAACACCGAAAAATGAATAAAATTATTACTTATTTTCCAAGAAAACATTTTCTACGAAAATATTGTCGTTATACCAAACACGCCCCATGTATTATTAAAATGCCTCGTACGTTTATTATAGACCTAGCCTTAGGGTACGCGCTTTGCACGTGTACCCTATATAAGTGAATATACGATCTAAAAAATTTTTGTAATTATTTTTAAATAATGTGTTTGAACTATTGAACAAAAATTAAAAGAAAATTTATTTTTTCTAAAATTGATAAATATTTATCCAATTTAGCTAGTTCAATAAATAAAGAATGTTGCCATGTAAAAATTCTTATATACTTTATCGTAATTTTTTATTACTTATGTAGGAATATATGATACAAAGTATTATTTTTTGTTCCCTAATACCGAAAACAGTAACAAATAATACTATGATATAACTAATTCTGTTCTATTCTTTAAAATCTGCTAGTGGTCTTCTTGTGAAAATAATTTTACGTAACTTAGGAATTTTATCAACTTAAAAAATAATTTTACTTACATGAAGATTTTGAAAAAGATTGAATTGGATTCTTTTCTATTTAGTTAATTCAAAGAATTATTTTTTTTTCGCACTGTGACTTCGTGTTGTTAAAATAACTTAGAAAATATAGATAAGTTTTAACTCCATTCCTATTCGAACAATAATTTTTCTCTTAATTAATTTTTGAATAATATTTTAAAATTACATTCAATAATTAAAAAATATCTAATTAAGTACATACCTCTTACTTTTAATAGTTACAATCTGTAGAAGTTTTCCCATAAGAAGAAGTTCCCTATGAGAAGAATGAATGCCTAAACATTCTTTATATGGAAATTGTTGTGAGAAACTATAAGAAACGGAAAAATCTTACCTAATACGTAGTTAATACATAAAAGGATAGTAGTTCAAATATAATTAAGATATTAATTTTGATTCAAAATAAGTAAAAATTTAATAAGAGAAAATTTTAGGTGATTTCAAAGTCCAAAATATTAGGAACAAAAACTAAATTACCATTTTATCTATTGTAAAAACTATTTAAAAGGGTAAAAAGATGAATGATATTTCGCTAATAGTCTTCGTGATTTTGATATAGTATAGATGTACATATAAATTTATTGATGCACAAGAATTTCATATATTAATTACCCTTATAAACGGAGGATGTATGATACTATCATTATGCTAATTGCGTTGAATAGACAACGATACTAATGAAGAAAACATATGGAGCATGGAGACTGTATTTCATTAAGCTATTATATTCCTATTTTCTTTTACAGTCTTTGTGTTATTTTTTTAAAATAGGGAAGGTTCATAATTACATAAAATTTAGTTGATTTCAAATTCTTAAATCTTAGGAAAAATAATTAATGTCTATTACTAAATATTATGAAAATAATAAAAATAACTATTTTGCCTAGTGTAAAACTTATTTTTAAAGGGTAAAAAGGACGAACAATATTTCATTAAGGGCCTTCTTGTTTTTAATACAGGGGCAAAGCTATGTTTCAGGCCATGGAATTAATTAAATCTTTTCCGTCGAAAAATTATATTTTGTAAGTAAGAAATTATATTTATTTATTTTTTTATTTATATATAAACTATCAAATAATTTCTGTTTACATAAGAAAAAATTCAAGTATATTAATGAAAGACGGTTCAAAAACTACTTTAGCTCACAAATTCAATTCTTTGGTGAATTAAATAATACTTATTAATTTGTTAAAAGGACATAATTAAGCTGATATGGTCCACTTGACTTCTTGGAGGTTTCATTTGGGACATAAACTTCTAATTAAGAATCCAATTAGGATCATTAGCCCCACCTGATCTTTCCTTTCAAGGAATGTTTAGGAGTAACCACAACTTTAGTCCTTTTAATTATGTGACAAAGACTTAGAAAGTAAAGACAAAGCCATCTTTCCAGAGGGATATGGGGTTAGAAACTGAGTTTTCACCTTGGTCCAAATGTGTTTATCAATTAAAGAGAATGAGCACTGTTAAATTTTTGGGTCCAAATGTATAGAAATCTCAAGACACAAAATTTGATAATAATTGAAGTCGTTGCACATGTCATGTATCTATTGTTTCGGTATAAATATTCGATATGGGTAAGTATTTATCGTGTACCCTTTTACTTAGTCTGTTCTAGTTTCTAAAAGAAGAAAAAAGCAATGAATTTACTTCTCTCATTTACAAGTCAGTTAATTACAGACAAGTTTAAATTTTATCCATTTAATGTAGGTGCGAAAAATATTTATATAATCAAGTCACATTAAAAACCAAATTCAGATGAGTAGTGTTTATACTAAAAATAGATTGATAAACTTAAGAAGATTGTAGATAATCTGTTAAGTCAATTAAGTTACACAACTACAACACTTGAATTCGTGAAGAGCTTAATACTATTAATATTAATCTGTATTACTGTAATAAATACTAAAAACAGTAAATTTTTTGAAATAGATATAGAAATAGAAAGTTAGTAAAAACAGTATTTTCAAATAATATTTAAAAATAATTTCGAAATAAATCTAGCTCAGTGAATATATCGTGTTTCCTTAAGGAAAAATAATCCTCTCAAGTACTCCAAAGTGTTGGAATATATACTCCCACGATAGAATAATTTAACTCATCGGGGTGTTGGTACCAAAAACGTTGATAAACATCGAACCACTCAAAGACTTGTAAAACACACTGAAAATTTTATGCAGAAGAAGAAGAAGATCAGAAAATTTTGATTTTTATTAATTAATTAAATAATTGAAAGGAATTTTGTCCAAAAAGATTAATCCATCAATTTTTGACCGAATCTAAAGAGCCGTAGACAACACGAGGCTTGCTTCTTCTTAATTCTTAAAGAGCTATCAGAAGAGCAATGTATATAAACCAATCAAAAGTCTTTTCTTTCTCCAATAAAGAACAATGTCCCTTGATCGACGAGAGAAACTTAAATATTTCATTTTCCCTCCATTTTTGATTCACCATCTTTAAGCTAACTCAAGCTTAAAAGCCCAACACAGAATTCATTTGAGGTGTGAATTTCTGAGATATATTGGTACAATTAACACTCTGTATGTAGGGGCGTATCTAGGCCTAAGGGTATGGGTTCACGTGAACTCATATTCCTCACCCTAAATCACGTAATTATATTTTTTTTTTATAATTACTTCAATATATATGAGTGCACCCATGTTCAAATTAAAGACTAATATGGTGCAATAATTATTGGGTGCACCTCTAAGAGTAAAATTAGCAGTTCAAATCACACTTCAGATTATTTATTTTCGGCACAAGACATTGATATATACGTGAAAATCACCAAAAATTTTAAAATTGGCAATGATATATAATTTTTAAAATATAGTAAGTTCATAATAAGAGACTAAAGTAAAACACGTGATTCTAGATCCACCTCTTCAAACTAGTGTATCTATTCTCTTGAAATCTTTGAATCCGCCTCAACCACTGATGTGTGCCAAACCTAGAACTTTTCAAAAAATTTGTTACTCCAACAGTAGAGCTCTTCTATATACAATAAACTCGTAAAACATAGTAATAGTCTCTACTGCCTAAAAGTCTCACAAATATGTAATCAAATCACAAAACAATAACAGTAAACGGAGTTACACGTAAAAATTAGTACAACCTCCCTCTGCAGTAGTAGTAATATCACAAGGTGCAGTGATATAAAAGCAAAATATCGTCTGGTATGGCGCTTCTGACAATGGTCATGATGAGTAGGTCCATTTACATTTCAGACTTTTTTGTTTTTATTTTTTGGTTTTGTATCTGGTATCACGCACCCTAGTGGAGCTCAAATTAATTTAGATTTGTGCCATGTAAGATTAATTAAAGGTGAAAACGTTCCTTACCAAAGCGTTTCTCATATTCGGAACTCGACTAATAGAGAATTCTTATCTAAATCACCATAACCCTAGTTGAAATATTGATAATTATCGTCTTTCAATTGCATTTTTTGGGTTCGTTATGTGAATGAAGAATTTATTATTAGGGAGTTTTTATATTTCTTAGTGCACGCTTATATATGCAACGATCAAATTTGAATTAAGCAAGTCAGTACGTTTTGAATATGATCGATTAAATAAAAGAAAAACACTCAAAACATATTAGACTCATCACAGTGCCTATCAATATGTTTCATCACGATAAGCAAACCAAGACAAAATGTTGTTGACCCTCATGCTCTTATATATGTCCAAGGATAAGTCATTTTCTTTCCTGCACCAACTAATTTCATCTGACGGTTATTACTAATTGACATACCCAAAAGAACAAAGAGCAAAATGGGAAAATAAAAAGAAATATAATGGAGTTCTATTATTGCAATCACAATTCACAAGTAAGCAAGAACTCAAATCCAACTAAAATTACTCTCACCATAAAAGCCATGCCACATGATAGATCCTATACATTAATGTATAATAACTATAATTAAGAATTTAATTTGGCACGTTGGTTATTAAATACTAGTATATTACATATCTGCCTTTTGTTTAACACTCAAAGATATTGTCTTGTCGTCAATAAAGTAAGTAAAAATTACGACAAATTTAAATTTAAATTCTAAAAAAAAAAAGTATTAGCTCATTTCAGCTTACTCGCCTAAAATTACTCAATATCTACACCAATAAAATATAGCTATAGCAGGTACATAATAATATAATCAAGATATATACAAATTGACTTGGACATCAGTATTAATAATATCTTCTCTTTTATTTGAAACTAGTCGTAGTTGAGCGTGTAGCCGCGTATTATATTTGTTTTAAGGAAAGTTTATTTACTTTCTTTAGACCTACAATCATGTTTTAAAGAACATTTAAGTTTGGATGCAGAAAGAGTTTTATTATCTCCTTTACATATCAAAGTTCCACGAATAGTGTTTTTTTTTCTTTTAGAAAATACAAATCCTCCTTTGTACTTTTGGTTATTAAATAATATTACATGAGATTAAAATGTTGAAACTAAAGATAATAATATTTAAAAAGAAATATTTACAAACCTAGAATCTAAAAACTGTTGGTAATCTTAAGGAATTTAAATGAAGTGTGTTCGTAAGGGAATTGAAGGTATTACTCTGGCGATTACAGAAATGGAACACGGAAGTAACAATTATTGAATTTATTTCGTGTCTACTTACTGTTATATAGTAATGGCTTTCTCGGTGAAGCAATGCAATCGTATAGCATGGCTACATGGATGTTTGCCGCCGCCATATCTAGACTACAAATCAAGTTTGCTTACTGTTACATCAAGCAAGTCAATAAATTAGACGGGTTGAATTTATGTTGGAAAATGTGAAGGCCTTAAATTGGTTCAGTCATGGAGATAAGCAACATAATCCCTTGGTTTATTGAAAACTTACATCACCAGCAAATAGGCTAATTGTCAATCGGTGCTTCCATTCTCTAATAAGGTTTTGGAACCGGCAATTTACTATCTTGTTATAGCGTATTTACGTTTTGAGGGTTCACTCTCAAGACTACACTCAATGAAAGAAACTATTTTTATTTGGTTTCAAATTTACTCCAAGGCAACATGTCTGATTTATGAAAATTTATGGATTTGGAGAATGCATTGTTTCTTCCATTTCTCCATGACCAGTGGTTTGGAAAATGGCAAAGAAACGAAAAGAGCATGTGGATTGATCACGTTGCATATAAGTGTGAAACGGTGCATGGAAGAGATAATCAAGTCACGTTTGACTTGATTTGTCATAAGAATTAATTATTCTAATAGAATAATTGTAATACATGAATATCAAAGTCTATGCGGGACTAACTCAGTATCTTCAACAGAAAGTGACAACTATACCAGGTTATGCTTTCTTTACTTTATTTTTGAATTTCTACGTACCCTGTGTAATATATGAAATTAAATTTTTGAATGTTCGGGTAGATGTTTATTTTGTGATGATCTCAAAATAGATCCTATTTGCATGCTAGGAATAGGATAACGTATGATTGAAGGAAAATTGTTATTCCGTATACCAAATAGAATTGAATTGTCAGTATAAAATTTGGTAAAATGCATAAATTATGTGGAAGATTATTTTCAAGATTGTAAGATATGAATTAGGCTTACAGTAATACTTGAAGTATTCTTGAGATCATGAATATAATATATGTAAAGATAAACATATATGTGTTTGATTAGAGAATAAGACCAACAAGTTTAAGTGTGATAATGGTTTTGTTGGAAAACCATTGAAAGGGAATTAAAATTCTCGTGATTTTCTACACATATTATGAAGACTAAAATCTTCGTGATTTATTTTCTACTCCTTCGAGATTAAAATCTACGTGATTTTGTACTCGTTCGTTGAGATTAAAGTGTAAGTGACTTTATACTCATTTTGGAGATTAAAATCTTAGTGATTTTTTACTTTAATTTATTATTCAATTTGAAGATTAAAAACTTCATCGTTTATTAAATTTGTTGTGTCACATATTACATGCTTTGAAGATTAAAAACTTCACCATTTAATATATCCGGTATCGGGTATTACTCGGTTAGAAGATTAAAAACTTCACCGTTTATTAATTCTGATTGTGTCAGATTGGTTTGAAGATTAAAAACTTCAACACTTATTCTGACTCTGTTATGACACAAACAACAGTTCATGTGGTTGGCTCTACAAAGCAATAGAGGCGGCGTTTGAAGAAATATATTTGGAATATGACATTATTCACCAAACGACTGCCCCTTCATTAGCGCAATCTAATGGAATTGCGAAAAGAATGAGTAGAACGTTAAAGGAAATGCTAAAATGCCTTGTTGTAAGTTCTTGTTTACCCCAGATCTTGTGGGGAGAAGCTATTCTTATAGCTTATTGAATACTCTATTGAGTTCCCCATAGCAAAACGGAACCTTTCATACGAAAAATGAATAAAAGGAAGAAAATCCAACTTGAAATATTTTCAAGTGTGGGGGATATTTGGGTAAAGTGCAAGTTCTTAAACCCAAAAGGATAAAAATCGTATCGAAAACTGTTGATTCATTTTCATAAGATATGCAACAAATAGTAAGGCATATCGTTTTTTGATTCATAAATCAGAAAATCCCGACATTCATATAAATACGGTAATTGAATCAGATAATGCTGAATTCTTTGAGAATAGTTGTCCGTATAAAAGGAATGTGAGTCATCTAGTGAAAAATCTAAGCGAACACGGGAAGAAGCAAAAGAAAGTACACCGATTGAGGTGAATCTAAGACGTAGTAAACGTCAAAGGATAACTACTTCATTTGGACTAAATTTTCTGACATTCTTGTTGGAAAGTGAGCTTCAAACATTTAAAGAAGCAATGTCTTGCTCGGAAGCACAATATTGAAAAGAGGCTGTCAATACTAAGAGAGAATCCATATTAAGTAATCAAACTTGGAAAAATGGTTGATCTTCCTCCAGAAAATAAACCTTTGGATTGTAATTGGATTTTCAAAAAATAATAATATGAAAGTTGATGGTGATATTGACAAATATAAGGCAAGATTAGTTGTCAAAAGAGTTTAAACAACGAGAAGGTCATGTTTATTTTGATACATACTCACCGGTAACGATGACTACATCTACTCAGGTGTTAATAGCGTTAGCCACGGTGTATGGCCTTGAAATCCATCAGATGAAATTAAATAAAATCTTTTTAAATGGAGATTTGGAGGAAGAAATTTACATGGAACAACCTGAAGGGTTCATTGTTCCCGAAAAAGAAACGAATGTGTGTCGACTTGTTAAGTCACCCAAACAATGACATGCAAGATTTGACCAAATAATATTGTCAAATAGTTTCAAAAATTAATGAGTGTAAATAAAAGTATTTACATTAAGAATACTTCAAGTCATATAGTCGTTATTTTGATTATATGTTGATAAAATATTTAAAATGTGGGGGCTCTTATCTTATGCATGACAAAAGCAAATGTTAGACGTAATGTCTAAACGATATAATTTTTGAAAGCTATTGATATAGTAGTTGGTAAATTCATAAGTTGCTTAGTCTTAATGAAGACTAGGTGATAGACTACTAATTCAAAGTTGGTCACGTGCTTTTCTCGAAAGGTCAATACAAATTTATATTGTTTAGTTCTTTTATGAAATGATGTCACTTTGAAGGTTGTGACTTTTCATAGAAAGATACGTCTATACGTTTTTGTATGGACATGACCGTTCATGAACGAATATATTAATACGTTTGTCTATAATGAGGTTAACTAACCGATGAATATGACCAAAATTCATTACAAGTTGGATTTGTTTCATAAATAAAGGTGCTATAATTTGCATTTCATAACGTATGAATAAACAACATACAAATGCTTGAAAATGACGGAGTGATTGATAAATGTGTTAAAACGTTGTGGTCACAACTAATGCCAATCATTTCAGTTGTTGTTATAATATACTATTACTACATTAGGTGTAGTCAATAATATGATATGCAGTCGAAAGTCCAGACATATTAGTCTACAATATAAGGAAGTTTGCATTGAACGTTCATGACAATGGAACGAGTTTTGAAATATACTCCAAATTATGTTTTGCACTACAATAAGTATCCAGCAATAATACAGGGGTATAGTGATAAAAATTAGATCACCGGTTCAATCCATTCTAAACAGTCGGTCGATGAGCGATATATTGGAAATCGTCCAAACAAATGCGCATTGATTGTGCTACAGTTGAGGATGAGTTTATAGCCTTAGACAAGGCCGGTGAAAAAGCTGAATGGCTCCGGAATTTCTTGAAAGATATTCTATTTTTGCCCAATTTTTGGCACCTATATGTATATATTGTGATAGTCAAGCGACAATAAGAAGGGTTGGGAGCATTATGTATAACAGAAAGTCTCTTCATATAAGACGCAGACATAGAACCGTTAGACAACTACTTTCAAGTGGAATTATCACAATTGATTATGTACAATCAAAGGATAATTTGGCGGATCCGCTTATAAAAGGCCTGACTAGAGAGGGAGTTGAGAAATCATCTAAGGGAATGGGACTATGGCCGAGGACAAGTCATCATAGTGGTAACTCTACCTAGAATTTTGGAGGTCCGAGATCTAGGTTCAAGGAGCAAACAAAGTTATGTATGACCGGTTCAACATTGTCAAATATAATATTTTTGTCCATTCTCGTGATGAAGACAATGTTCAGTAATAAGGATAAAATGTTAAGACATTTTTTAATGGTTTCTAAGTTTTATACAGGGTATATCAAATAGTGTATCTACGGGATAACACGTTTAGGAATCACCTATGTAAGTGTGACGTGTAAGACGCTTCAGGGAGAATTCTGTAAGGCCGGTTCTCTATGCACTTATGAACCGGGTGGTGTTCATGGCTGAAACGAACACAACAATGAGAACCAAAGACGGTTAAGGGTTAATTGTGTGACTTATGGTTGTCTAGGTATACACTAAAGCTCGACGGTTCAAAGATATCAATTCTACCGATTGACCGAGTATATCCGACATAAGTTCACTACGGAAAGTTCAAAGGGAAACATACTTATCCAGATGCGATTAATCCTACTTGTGAATCACACAGTATTTTCATGCATGTTTTTTGACATATGCCCATTCCCCATTCATGTGGGGGATTGTTGCATTTTTAAAGGGTGTGAATGGAAAATGGAAGAGGCACCTTTTGGATTGCACCTCTTCATCTCACCCTCATTGTCTATAAATTTAGAGGCTTGGCCTCATATTTTAGATATAAAAAATCAGATGGAAAAGTCTGAAAATTTCTCCCCTTTTTTTATATTATTGCATTATTTTCAAATAAACTTAAGTGTCAAGTGTGATTTGCTCCGTCTGTTGAGTTCGCTGAAATTCTGCAGTTTCGATTGCCAGTGTTGCAGAATAGTTATTCCGTTCTATCCTGGGAGGAATTAATCCAAAATCTTGGGCAACAGTGAGGGGATTAAATTCCTTAAGAACACACAAGCAATTTGTGTTTACTTCTCTGATTTTCTAATTTTGAACACATATTACCAACAAAAACCTACATGTCCTTGTATATGGAAAGAATGCAAACTGATATATCAACTTTAGTAACAATTATTTCGTACTTATTCTTTGTGGACTTCGCTTATTCTGGTATCATATTTTGTAAAAATTACTATTGTACATAATTAAGAAAAATATTAATATTAGAAATTTTTAAATACTTCAAATAGGAAAGGATTTAATGTACAATATTTATGTCCCGTTTGGCCATACATTTTGGCAACGTTTTTTCAAATCATTTTTGAAAACATTGTTTGTTTATAGATTAATGATCTATTTTTAAAAAAATTCAGAAATTATTTTTCAAGTTCGCAAAATCTAGTTTAGGATAGATTTTGGGTGAAACTTGTTCTCCCACTCACAAAACTTCAAATTTTTTTCAAATAAAGCATGTCCAAATATAATTTCAACGTCCAAAAATTATTTTTCAAAACTACTTCAAAAATTATTTTTTTATGTTTCAACTAAATCTATTTCCAAACGCTAGTTTAATTTATTTAAAACGCCTAAATGACGTTAGGATACTTACGCAAGAAAATATATTCAAAACAAAGAATATAATAAGTTGTACCAAGTTGTATAATCTCCTATTTTGCAAAATGAAGTACTGGAAAGAAATAATCATATATATACACTAAGAAATGTAAAAATGGAGAAAATACTTTAAGTTAAAGTGGAAAAATCATAGTTTACCTAGTTCTAAATTCCAACTCCTATGTATCAATTAGTTCAAATTTATCGAATAACCGAGAAATTAATTTTGATATCCAAAATATAAACAACCGTTTTACCTCTAACAGAATTAAAAAAAAAAAAAAACAAATACTTATAGAGAAACAATATATTCTCAATCCAGAATTACTATAAAATAATGCTCATTGATTTAAAAGGTAAATAATTTATAGAAAGTAAATCCTACTTGATTTAAGTGTCCTAATTATTTGGACTTCTTACGTGACAAATCAAAATATCAAATAAAGAAATCTCTAATGAACAAAGTTTTAGTTGATTTCAAAGTGTTAAATATGAAAAAATAATTAAATAATTATTTTGTTCAATGTGAATTCTATTTTAAAAGAATTAAAAAAATAAATGATATTTTATTAAAGATATTTGTGCTCTTAATATAGTATAGATAAATAGTATAGCTTAAAGGACAATATTTGATTCACAACCTATAGAAGAGGAGGTTAGGCATAAAGACCTAAAATGGAAAGAAATGATATAAGACCATGTGGATATATAGCTTCATGTGTCAATTGTATTATCTTAAAGCTACCTAATATGTAGACAACTCAGGACAAATTCACATGAAGAGTTTTGGCAAGATACATAGAGGGTTACCCTATTAATTTATCTTATGGGCACTTAACAAAGGTCTGCCATTAAAAGCTTCATGTCCACATGCTCTTGGAACATGTTATTACCAAGATATTGGGATTCCCTTATTGACAATGGCAAGGAGACATGCTACACAATTGCCCCTATATCAACCATTTTAATAGCCATGCATTTGACTCAAACCTACTATCCAAGTTATTCTAGCATTTCTTTTTTTAAAGGAAAAAAAAAAAGGTCATGTCATTTTCTCAATTATGAATAAACTCATCTAAAACTTACATTTGTGGTGTGTCCGGTATTTGGACAGTAAATAAAAAATAATATTGTCTTAAGTGTATTTATATAATTTAAGCAAATACTATAATGACGAATAAAATTTTCTCACGTTTTTCTCCGACTTTTTTTTATAATCAGAGGGGTACTTATAGTCATACATGTAATTTATTTCTTATAAATAATGTGGCCCAATAAGTTAAGGCCCATAATTAATATTTAATTAATGAATAAATCTCATCCGTCCGATTGGTTACTTGATGGACGTACTAGATTAAATGAAAATCTCTATAAATTTGTCCTCTCCCCACCCATTAGGGTTACTGCTTTTCCTCTCTTCCATCCCTAAAGACGGCGGTAATGAAAGCTAGGGCAAGGGGCGAGAAACCAATTACCGATTAACGCTTCCGCTTAAAGATGATGGCTCACGATTCAGGTATGTTTTCTATGACGATTATATGTAAGATTATCATGTTCAAGATCCTGGTAGAATTAAAGTTTATGTTTACATGTGGTATCATGAGCCTGGATTGTTTGAAGTGATAATCTTCGATTATAAAGATATTAATATATGGCGTATGTGATACACCATATAAAAACTTATGCTTACATTTGAACCCACTGAAAGCCGACAAACACTACACGGGTGGATGATATCAAGACCAATAAACTAAAATAAAACAACTTAGTTGATAATTGACAACTTGACACGGAAATCTCTACAGAAAATAATAAAGTTAATAAAAAAAATATAATAATTTGAGGGAATACTACCTTTTGAAAAGTTTGCCGATACTTCTTCAAAATTTTATGATGAAGAATGTGGAATAATGACTTCTTTTGTAGAAGTATTTGGCCAGAGTCCTTTTTAAATGGATTCATATAGTAATCCGTATCAAATTAAATTGGAAATACAATCCAAATAGAAAGGAAGAAAGATCAAGCTTTTAGTCTGTTATGGCATGTCCATAAAGAAATAGAGTTATAGCTTATATCATGTGTATTGAAAGATAATATTTTTTTTAAAACTTTCGACTTCCACATATTATTGCAAGTTAGTTAAGTTCGTATCTTACTATACGTCGTCATATTGTCATGTGATTAATGTGTATATAGTTTGTTAATCACCAAAGTGACCAAACCAGATTGTTTAAAGTATTCACATGCATAAAAATATTATGATCCCTATTTTGTGTGTGCATTTATGTTATATAGCTTGTTAGTCACCAAAGTGGCCAAACTAGTTCGTTTATGAAAATATGCATACATAAAATTGTAGTTTATCCATTAAATTAATGAAATGCCTATAATTTAAAATTAGTGGATAAATTACTTTTTACTATTGCTAGAACTTAAGGATTTACCCAAAGGTGAATCAATTATTCTATGAATAGTGAACATGATGAGGTAAAATTAATATTCTTAGTCAAATATATATTGTTTGTCCAAATATGGAATATATATTTGGTTAAAAATATTTAAATACCTATTAAAGACTAAGTGGCATTTAAATTATGATAGTGTATCGTAGTATTTACCCAAAGGTGAACTGCGATATGCTTTAATTGTTTTGTTGAATCCATATTGATTTGTGAGCATGTATTATCTATTTTGCAGCTATTCCTTTTCATTCGCTTGCTTCGTCTGTTACTATGTTCAATGGATTGAACTTCTCTTAATGGCGTGAGCAAGTCCGGTTCCACTTAGGTGTGATGGATCTTGACTTGGCTCTACTTAATGATAAGCCCGCTGCTATTACTGAATCGAGCAGTGCAGATGAGAAGTCATTCCATAAAGCATGGGAACGCTCTAACAGGCTAAGCCTTATGTTTATGCGAATGAATATTGCCAACAACATTAAGAGTGCTATTGCGCAAACAGAAAGTGCCAGGGAATACATGAAGTTTGTGGAAGAACGTTTTCGTTCTGCAGATAAGTCTCTCGCTGGTACACTAATGGCTGAACTCACGACCATGAAGTTTGATGGGTCGCGTAGTATGCAAAATCATATCATCGAGATGACTAACATTGCAGCAAGACTTCAGACCTTGGGGATGAAAGTGGATGACTCCTTCTTGGTTCAGTTTATTCTGAACTCGTTACCTCCTGAGTATGGACCTTTTCAAATTAATTATAACACTATTAAGGATAAGTGGAATGTTAGTGAATTGTCCAGTATGCTTACTCAGGAGGAGTCACGACTTAAGAAACAAGGGAGTCATTCAATTAACCTCATGGGTCAAGGAGCTGGTAAAGGACTTAAAGTGAAGGCCAACAAGTTCAAGAAGAAGAAAGCACCTGCTAAAGCTCAACAGGATGCTAACAAGGAACGTAAGGCAGATACGTGTCGTTTCTGTCACAAGGAAGGACACTATCAGAAAGATTGCCCGAAACGTAAAGCTTGGTTCGAAAAGAAAGGTACAATTAGTGCTTTTGTATGTTTCGAATCAAATTTAGTAGAAGTTCCTAATAATACTTGGTGGCTTGATTCCGGTGCAACTGCTCATGTATCTACTACGTTGCAGGGATTCCTTACGATCCAAACCACAAATCCAAATAAGGATTTCTTGTTCATGGGAAATCGTATGAAGGCTCCAATTGAAGGCATAGGGACTTATCGTTTGATCATGGAGACCGGACGTCACCTTGATCTATTACAGACTCTTTATGTACCTTCAGTTTCTAGGAATTTGATTTCTCTTTCAAGACTTGATGTTTCTGGATTTGATTTTAAGTTTGGAAATGGATGTTTCAATTTATATAAAAATACTATTTTTTATGGTTCTGGTTTTCTTAGTGATGGTTTATATAAATTGAAACTCGATATTGGTTTTTCTGAATCCCTTCTTAATGTTCAACATAATGTTGGAATTAAACGTAGTTCACAAGATGAAAGTTCTGCTTACTTGTGGCACAGACGTTTGGGTCATATATCCAAAGAAAGGTTAGAGAGATTAGTAAAGAATGAGATTCTTCCGAATCTAAATTTTACTGATCTTACTATATGTTTGGATTGCATTAAGGGAAAGCAAACCAATGTCACGACCCGGATTTCCCACCATCGGGGTCATGATGGCGCCTACTAAATGGAAGCTAGGCAAGCCAAATATTAATTACATCTCCATTAATTACCAATTTCTTATTATTAAAAACATATAAATTACAGCGGAATAATCAAAATTAGCGGAAGACTTAGTCAAATATGATAAAGAAAACCCAAACATGATACACTACCCAAGACCGGTGTCACAATACTCACGAACTTCTAAGAATAATACACATAATTGTCTGAAAGAAAATACAAGCTGTTTATCTCGATTACATGAGATAACAGGAATGAAAAGCATAGATAGAAGAGACAACGGGTCCTGCGGACGCCTGCAAGGCTACCTCGTAGTCTCGGTAGTTGAAAAATCCACAAGTCTCTACTGCCGCTGCTGCTGTCCGTAACCTGTATCTGCGCAAAAAGAGCGCAGAGTGTAGTATCAGCACAACCGACCCCATGTGCTGGTAAGTGCCTGGCCTATCCCAGCGAACTAGTGACAAGGCTAAGGCCGGTCACCCACCTAAACTTGTACAGTTGCAATATAGATATATATATATACAATACATTTATAAGGAAATACTCTGCTCTGAAATAATAGTCAATAACTCACGATATCCAGAATAATCTAATCAACAGAATAAATCTTACTTTCATGTCTCAATTCCTCTCTCATTTCATGTCTCGTGGTAGGCGTACCACCCGCTCCCAACTATCACCGTAATTATATCTTGTGGTAGGCGTACCACCCGCTCCCAAATATCATAGTAATTATATCTTGTGGTAGGCGTACCACCCGCTCCCAAATATATCAATAATTATATCTTGTGGTAGGCGTACCACCCGCTCCCAAATATACCAATAGGCTACCGGCAACTATGGCGAATGCCAAGATTTAAGTCACTTTGTGGTCGGCGTACCACACGATCCCAATTCATAAATATATATATTACCGGCAATTAACCAATAATCTCTATATCAACAATATTTATAATTACCGGTTTTAAACCAATAATTGATAATAATTTCAATAATTTATCTTCATTACCAGCATAACACCAATAACTCTTAATCAACAATTTATTCATAACTGAATTCCTATTCCTACAAACTAGGATAGAACAAACACTTACCTCGAAAGTTCACGAACGATTCAATCCGTAGCAATGCCTTTTCCTTTCGAATTTGACTCCAATCCAACCGTATCTATACACAATTCATTTCATATCATCAATTCTACTTAACAAACTAGTTCATATTGCTAAATATGATTTTTACAACATTCTGCCCGGAATAGTAAAAATCGACCCCGAGCCCACATAATCGAAACTCAAGTTTCGAACCAAAATAAGTTCACCCAATCCTCCATGAGTTCAAATATACAATTTGTTCTTAAGCTCGACTCCAAAACAAGGTCTAGATCGCAAATTCTTTGAAAACCCTTACTATACTCAATTCTCAATTTTTCTACCCATTTACACCTAATTAGGCTTAGGAATTCAAATAATATTGATGGAAAATGAAGAAAGCGAGTTAAGAATCACTTACCCAAGAAGTTTGATGAAGAATCGCTCAAAAATCGTCCAAGAAGCTGTGGAGAAGAGAGTTGAACAGAAATGGGATTTTTATCCCGTTTCTGTTCTGTTTTCTGTCTTAAATTCACTGGGCATGAATTTGTTCATCGCGTTCGCGACACCCGGTCGCGTTCGCGATGAAGAAGAAGTTTTACACATCGCGTTCGCGTGGGGCTTAACGCGAACGCGAAGAAGAAAATTCTGGGGATTGAAATTTGGCCTACGCGAACGCGTGGTGCCGTACGCGAACGCGTAGAAGAGGCAGGCCAGGCTCCGCGAACGCGGGAGCCTTCACGCGAACGCGTAGAGGAAAAAGGCCGGGGTCCATGTTGTTGTACGCGAACGCGATCCTAAGGACGCGAACGCGTAGAAGAAGAAAGAGAAGCCTTCGCGAACGCGACCAGGTGGACGCGAACGCGAAGAAGGAATGTCTGCTGCAGATTTTCTGCAGTTTTTCCTAGTCTAAAACCACCCCGATGCCTACCCGAAACTCACCCGAGCCCTCGAGGCTCCAAATCAAATATGTACACTAACTCAATAACATCATACGAACTTGCTCGAGCGAACAAATCGCCGAAATAACATCAAAATCAATGAATTGAGCCTTAAAACTCAAGAATTCTTTTAAATTTCATAATTTCCAAAATTTCCAATTTAAGGCCGAAACACGTCAAACGACGTCCGTTTTCAACCAAACTTTACAGGAAGCGCTTAACCAATATATATGACCTGTATCGGGCGTCGGAACCAAAATACGAGCCCGATACCAGTACTTTTTAATCAAAATTCAGTTTCATTTTCCTTAAACATTTTCAAAAAATAATTTAACAGAAAAATTCTTTTACTGGGGTTCTAGACCTCGGATTTCAATTCCGGGCATACGCCCAAGTTCCATATTTTACTACGGATTTTCTGAGACCGTCAAATCACGAATCCGGGTCCGTTTACCAAAAATGTTGACCAAAGTCAACCATATCAATATTAATATCAAAATTCTTCAACTTTTTCACATATTTCACATATTTCAACATAAAAATTTTCCAGATTTGTGCCCGGACTGTGCACGCAAATCGAGGCAACTATAATTGAGGTTTTCAAGACCTCAAAAGCTCGGAATGATTAATAAAACAAGTGATGACCCTTCGGGTCGTCACAATCTCCACCTCTAAAACAACCGTTCGTCCTCGAACGGACAAAAGAAAGAAGTACCTGAGTCAGGAAACAAATGTGGGTAGTTGCTCCGCATATTAGACTCGGACTCCCGGGTCGATGCCTCAGGAGGCTGACCTCTCCACTGAACACGCACAGAAGGATAACTCTTCGACCTCAACTATCGAACCTGCCGGTCTAGAATGGCCACCGGCTCCTCCTCATAGGATAAATCGTTGTCCAATTGGACAGTACTCAAATTTAACACATGTGTGGGATCGCCGTGGTATCTCCGAAGCATAGATACATGAAAAATCGGATGCACGACTGATAAGCTAGGCGGTAGAGCTAGTTTGTAAGCCACCCCTCCCACTCTGTCTAGAATCTCAAATGGGCCAATATACCTAGGGCCGAGCTTGCCCTTCTTCCCAAACCTCATCACACCCTTCATAGGCGACACTCGGAGCAATACTCGTTCGCCAACCATGAAATCTACATCTTGAACCTTACGGTCCGCATAAGTCTTCTGCCTGGACTGAGCCGAACGCAATCTCTCCTGAATAGTCTTGACCTTATCCAAGGCCTCCTGAACTAAGTCTGTACCCAACAACCGAGCCTCTCCCGGTTCAAACCATCCAACTGGTGATCGACATCGCCTACCATACAACGCCTCATACGGAGCCATCTGGATGCTAGATTGGTAACTGTTATTGTAGGCGAACTCTGCTAATGGCAGGAACTGGTCCCACGAGCCTCCGAAATCAATAACACAGGCTCGAAGCATGTCCTCAAGAATCTGAATAGTCCTCTCGGACTGGCCATCCGTCTGAGGATGAAATGCTGTACTCAACTGAACCTGGGTGCCTAACTCCTGCTGGACCGCTCTCCAGAACCGCGAGGTAAACTGCGTACCCCGATCAGAGATAATAGATACCGGCACTCCATGGAGACGAACAATCTCCCTAATGTAAACCTCCGCTAACCTCTCCGATGAGTAGGGGACAGATACTGGAATAAAGTGTGCCGACTTGGTCGGCCTATCAACAATGACCCAAATAGCATCAAATTTCCTTCTAGTCAAAGGAAGTCCGAAGTAACGAAATCCATAGTGATCCGCTCCCATTTCCACTCGGGAATTTCAATCCTCCGGAATACACCACTAGTGGTCTCCGGTGCTCATATTTCACCTGCCGACAATTTAGACACCGAGCAACATACGCAATGATATCTTTCTTCATTCTGGCGCCACCAATAGTGCCGACGTAAGTCCTGGTACATCTTCGCGGCGCTCGGGTGAATAGAATACCGCGAACTGCGGGCCTCTGCTAAGATTAACTCTCGAATCCCTTCGACATCGGGCACACAAACTCGACCCCGCAATTTCAATATCCCATCATCATCTAGATTTACCTGTGTGGCACCTCCTTGCTGTATCGTATCTCTCAACTCACGCAAATGAGGATCATCAAATTGCCTCTCACGGATACGTTCTAATAAAGAAGAACGAGCGACCGTGCAAGCTAACACCCTGCTAGGCTCAGGAAATGTCCAATCTCACGAACCGGTTGGCTAATGCCCGGACGTCTAGAGCAAATGGTCTCTGACTGACCGGAATATATGCAAGACTACCCATGCTGGCAGACTTTCTACTCAATGCATCGGCCACCACATTGGCCTTACCTGGGTGATATAAAATAGTAACATCATAGTCTTTTAGCAACTCTAGCCACCTTCTCTGCCTCATATTCAACTCTTTCTGCTTAAACAAATACTGAAGACTCTTATGATCGGTGTATACTTCACATGCTACACCATACAAATAATGCCTCCGGATCTTCAATGCGTGAATAATCGCCGCCAATTCTAGATCATGCACCGGATAGTTCTTCTCATGAATCTTCAACTGCCTCGAAGCATAGGCAATAACCTTGCCATCCTGCATTAACACTGCACCAAGCCCAATACGGGAAGCATCACAATAAACGGTATAAGGTCCCGTACCTGTGGGTAAAACCAATACCGGTGTTGTGGTCAAGGTTGTCTTGAGCTTTTGAAAGCTCGCCTCACATTCATCGGACCATTCAAATTGAACACCCTTCCGGGTCAATCTGGTCAGGTGGGGTTGCAATAGACGAAAATCCTTCTACGAATCGGCGATAATAGCCCGCTAACCCCAAGAAACTCCGAATATCCGTGGCTGATGTCGGTCTAGGCCAGCTCTTGACTGCCTCAATATTCTTCGGATCAACCTGAATACCCGTTGCCGTCACAATATGACCCAGGAATGCAACCGAACTTAGCCAAAATTCACACTTTGAAAATTTTGCATATAGTTGGCTATCTCTCAGAGTCTTCAAGGCCACTCTGAGATGTTGTGCATGCTCCTCCTGACCGCGAGAATATATTAATATGTCATCAATGAAGACTATTACAAACAAGTCTAAATAAGGCCGAACACCCGATTCATTAATTCCATAAAAGTCGCTGGAGCATTTGTCAACCCAAAAGACATGACCAGAAATTCATAATGTCCATACCGAGTGCGGAACGCGGTCTTAGGGACATCGGATGCCCTAATCTTCAGCTGATGATAGCCAGGATCTCAAATCTATCTTTGAAAATACCTTGGCACCCTGAAGCTGGTCAAATAAATCATCAATTCGCTGAAGTGGATATTTATTTTTGATAGTCACCTTGTTTAACTGTCGATAGTCAATGCACATTCTCATCGAACCATCTTTCTTCTTTACAAATAATATAGGTGCACCCCACGGCGAAACACTGGGTCTAATGAAACCCTTTTCAAGTAAATCCCGCAACTGTTCCTTCAATTCTTTTAACTCTGGCGGAGCCATACGGTATGGGGGAATGGAAATGGGCTGAGTGCCTGGAGCCAAATCAATGCAAAAATCAATGTCCCTATCGGGCGGCATACCCGGCAAGTCTGAAGGAAATACTTCAGGAAATTCGCGAACCACAGGCACAGAGTCAATAGAAGGAACCTCAGCACTAGAATCACGGACATAGGCCAAATAAGCCAAGCATCCCTTTCCATCCATACGCTGAGCTTTAACATAAGAAATAACATTACGGCTAGTATGACCTGAAATTCCTTTCCACTCTATACGAGGCGAATTCGGCAGGGCTAAAGTCACAGTCTTGGCATGGCAATCTAAAATAGCATGATACGGAGATAGCCAATCCATGCCTAGTATAATATCGAAGTCCACCATATTTAGGAGTAATAAATCAGCACGGGTCTCGAGACCCTCAATTACTATAATACATGACCGATGAACTCGATCAACCACAATAGAGTCGCCTACTGGTGTAGACACATGAACAGGAACACTCAGTGGATCACTGGGCCGAATCAAGTATGGTGCCAAATAGGAAGACACATACGAATATGTAGACCCATGGTCAAATAATGATGATGCCTTTCTATCACAAACCAAAATAATACCCGTAATGACGACATCAGAAGACTCAGCCTCTGGTCTGGCAGGAAGTGCATAACATCGGGGCTGCGCCCCACCACCCTGAGCAGTATCTCTAGGACGATCAGCTGCTGGCTGGTCTCTACCTCTATCGGTCTGAGCTCCACCTCTATGACCTCTACCTCCACCTCTAGCCGGCTGGGCAGGCTGTGAGGGAACTGGGGCCTGAATCATGGAACGAGAACTCTGCTGGTGAGATCTGTCAGGAGCTCGAGGGCAATACCTTGCAATGTGCCTAAGATCACCGCACGTAAAACAAGCCCTCGGCTGCTGAAAATGGTGAAGTGGTGGTGCACTGATAGGCTGCTGATCAGAGTAGCGTGGCTGAGAATTACGATCACCAGAAGCATCGTGAGAAACCTGAAGAGCTGACTGATAAGGCCTACGAGGATAGCCTCTATCATAAAAATCTCTATCTCCAGACGAGGTACCACTGAATCTACCCGAATTATGAGATCTCTTATCCGATCCATGTCTCGCTCCCCGTGACAGAGCCATCTCGATCCGGCGGGCTGTATTAGCCGCCTCCTGAAAAGTGATTTCAGTTCCTGCCCCCATAGCCATCTGTAGCCGAATTGGCTGATTCAAGCCATCAATAAACCTCCACACTCTCTCCCGATCTGTGGGAAGTATGATGATAGTATGACGAGCCAGGTCCACGAACCTAGTCTCGTACTGTGTGATAGACATAGAACCCTGATGAAGACGCTCAAATTGTCTGCGCATAACCTCCCGCTGAGTTGCTGGAAGGAACTTCTCCAAGAATAAATTCTGCAAACTGCTCCCAAGTCAAAGATGACGATCCCGCTGGCCTGGTTAGACAATAATCTCTCCACCAAGTCTTGGCGGAACCGGATAACCGAAAAGTAGCAAAATCCACACCATTAGTCTCCACAATACCCATAGTACGGAGAACTTCGTGGCAGCTGTATAGGAAATCCTGCGGATCCTCTGAAGGAGTGCCACTGAATGTGGTAGTGAACGGCTTGGTAAACCTGTCCAATCTCCACAACGCATCAGCAGACATGGCCGCACCATCATTAAGACGGAGTCGCAATAATAGGTCGAGCCGCCTCAACTGGCTGAATCACAGGATCTTGCGCCCGGGGAATTACCGGCTCCGGAGTGCGCGTAGAGGAGTCCGATTACCTCCTCCAGCCTGAAAGTGGCCGGTGCTACCGGTAATAAACCTCCTCCGGTGATATGATCCATAAAACCTCGCTATACGGACGAAAGCATCCCGAAGATCCGGTGAAAACACAGCTCCTCCCGGGACCTGAGATGGGCCTACCGGAGCCGCCGGGGCCGGAACTTCCTCCTCGATATGAACTCGAGGTTCTCGCCACTCGTGTCGCTTCTCGGGCCGAGCTCGCCCTCACCTCGTCCTCTGAGACCGGCCTCGACCTCGGCCTCACCCCTAGCGAGAGCCGCCGCCGCCGGGACCTCGGCCGCCGGGTCGGTAGATGAGGATGCACGTGTCCTTACCATCCGCGGAAGAACGAGTAGAAGTTCAATTAATATTCAAAAGATCAAGTCGCACGACCGGAAAGAATAAAGAGAATATTTTCCTAACTCCGTAGCCTCTGGAGGATAAATACAGACGTCTCCGTACCGATCCTTCGGACTCTACTAAGGTTGTTCGTGAGTTGTGAGACCTGTGCAACCTAGTGCTCTGATACCAACTTGTCACGACCCCGGATTTCCCACCATCGGGGTCATGATGGCGCCTACTAAATGGAAGCTAGGCAAGCCAAATATTAATTACATCTCCATTAATTACCAATTTCTTATTATTAAAAACATATAAATTACAGCGGAATAATCAAAATTAGCGGAAGACTTAGTCAAATATGATAAAGAAAACCCAAACATGATACACTACCCAAGATTGGTGTCACAATACTCACGAACTTCTAAGAATAATACACACAATTGTCTGAAAGAAACATAAGTTTTTTATCTTGAATACATGAGATAACAAAATGAATACATAGATAGAAGAGACAACGGGTCCTGCGGACGCCTGCAAGGCTACCTCGTAGTCTCAGTAGTTAAAAAATCCACAAGTCTCTACTGCCGCTGCTGCTGTCCGTAACCTGTATCTGCGCAAAAAGAGCGCAGAGTGTAGTTTTAGCACAACCGACCCCATGCGCTGGTAAGTGCCTGGCCTGTACTGGGCGTCGGAACCAAAATACGAGCCCAATACCAGTACTTTTTAATAAAAAATTCAGTTTCATTTTCCTTAAACATTTTCAAAAAATAATTTAACAGAAAAATTCTTTTACTGGGGTTCTAGACGTCGGATTTCAATTCCGGGCATACGCCCAAGTTCCATATTTTTCTACGGATTTTCTGAGACCGTCAAATCACGGATCCGGGTCCGTTTACCAAAAATGTTGACCAAAGTCAACCATATCAATATTAATATCAAAATTCTTCAACTTTTTCACATATTTCACATATTTCAACATAAAAATTTTCCAGCTTTGTGCCCGGACTGTGCACGCAAATCGAGGCAACTATAATTGAGGTTTTCAAGACCTCAAAAGCTCGGAATGATTAATAAAACAAGTGACACCCTTTGGGAAAGCAAACCAAGCATAGTAAGAAAGGTGCCACAAGAAGCACCCAGCTTCTTGAAATTATACACACCGATATTTGTGGACCCTTTGATGTTCCATCTTTTGGTGGAGAAAAATATTTTATCACCTTTATCGATGATTTTTCACGTTATGGATACATCTATTTGCTGAAAGAAAAATCTCAAGCAGCAGATGCTCTCAAGGTGTTTGTTAATGAGGTTGAAAGGCAATTAGATAAAAAGGTGAAAATTATTAGGTCGGATAGAGGTGGTGAATATTATGGAAAATATAATGAGTCAGGACAATGTCCAGGTCCATTTGCAAAGTTCCTCGAGGAACGTGGCATATGTGCACAGTATACTATGCCAGGAACACCTCAACAAAATGGTGTTGTCGAAAGGCGTAATCGAACACTTATGGACATGGTTAGGAGCATGATAAGTAATTCCTCGTTACCCAAATCATTGTGGATGTATGCTCTTAAAACCGTTGTATATTTATTAAACAGGGTTCCTAGTAAGGCAGTTCCAAAGACCCCTTTTGAATTGTGGACAGGAAGGAAACCTAGTTTAAGGCACCTGCATGTTTGGGGTTGCCCAGCGAAAGCTAGAGTCTATAATCCACAAGAAAAGAAATTAGATTCTCGAACAGTAAGTGGTTACTTTATTGGTTACCCAGAGAAATCTAAAGGGTATGTGTTTTACTGTCCAAACCATAGTTCAAGAATTGTTGAAACCGGCAATGCAAGATTCATTGAGAATGGTGAAGTTAGTGGGAGTGTTGAAAAGCAAAGTGTGGAAATTAAAGAGGTAAGGGTCAATATTCTATTACCCAGAAATATGCCTACTTCCACACAAATACCAAATATTGTTCCAGTTGTTGAAGAACACTTTGACAACGCCGAGCAACATTTGGATGAAACACTTCATGAAGAAACTAACTCACAAATATCCGACACAAATGAACCACAAGAAATGCCATTAAGAAAATCTCAAAGAGTTAGAAAATCGACTATTTCGGATGATTACGTGGTTTATTTGCAAGAGTCAGATTTTGATAATGGTCTTAATAAGGATCCGGTTTCATTTTTACAAGCCATAGAAAGTAATGAGTCTGACAAATGGATTGATGCCATGAAGGAAGAGTTAAAATCCATGGAATACAATAAAGTCTAGGATCTCGTTGAATTGCCTGAAAGTTCTAAAAGAATCGGGTGTAGATGGGTCTTTAAGACCAAACGCGATTCAAATGGCAATATTGAGAGATATAAAGCCAGACTTGTTGCCAAGGGTTATACTCAGAAATGAGGCATTGATTATAAAGAGACCTTTTCACCGGTCTCAAAGAAAGACTCGTTAAGAATTATTATGGCTTTGGTGGCTCATTATGATTTGGAGTTACACCAAATAGATGTGAAAACTGCCTTTCTTAATGGAGATCTCGAGGAGGAAGTGTATATGGACCAACCAGAGGGTTTCGAAACTAAAGGGAAAGGTCAAATGGTGTGTAAACTAAAAAAGTCAATATATGGACTTAAACAAGCCTCACGACAATGGTATATAAAGTTCAATGATACCATAACATCTTTTGGATTTGTGGAAAATACCGTTGATCGGTGTATATACCAAAAGATCAGTGGGAGCAAGTTTATATTTTTAGTCCTATATGTTGATGATATTCTACTTGCAGCTAATGACTTAGGTATATTGCGTGAGACTAAAGATTTTCTCTCTAAGAATTTTGAAATGAAAGATATGGGTGAGGCATCCTATGTGATAGGAATAGAAATATTCCGTGATAGATCACAAGGATTATTGGGATTGTCTCATAAAGGCTATATCGAAAGAATTCTTGAGAGATTTAACATGAACAATTGTTCAGCAGGAATTGTTCCAATTCAAAAAGGGACAAATTTAGTCTCATGCAATGTCCTAAGAATGATGTAGAGCGAAAAGAAATGGAATCAATTCCTTACTCTTCTATTATTGGCAGTCTGATGTATGCTCAGACTTGCACAAGATCGGATATTAGCTTTGCGGTCGGAATGTTAGGAAGATATCAGAGTAACCCAGGAATTGACCACTGGAAAGCTGCAAAGAAAGTTTTGAGGTACCCGAAAGGAACGAAGGATTACATGCTCATGTATAGGAGATCCAAGCATTTGGAAGTTGTTGGATACTCGGATTCAGATTTCGCTGGATGTATTGACACTAGAAAATCCACGTTTGGTTATTTGTTCCAATTAGTTGAAGGAGCAATATCGTGGAAGAGTGCCAAACAGTCTGTCATTGCTACATCCACGATGGAAGCAGAATTTGTGGCATGTTTTGAGGCCACAATTCATGCATTATGGTTGCGAAACTTTATTTCGGGACTTGGGGTTGTCGACACCATTACCAAGTCGCTGAAAATTTATTGTGATAATTCTGCAGCAGTATTCTTCTCCAAGAACGATAAGTACTCCAAAGGTGCCAAGCATATGGAATTAAAGTACTTTACCGTCAAGGAGGAAGTTCAGAAACAAAGAGTGTCACTTGAGCATATTAGAACAGATCTCATGATTGCAGATCCGTTAACGAAAGGTTTACAACCAAAGATATTTAAAGAACATGTACATAGAATGGGTCTTGGTTGTATTTACGACTGATGTATTTATGATGTTTTGACATTCTGAGCTTATTTATATGTTTCTGATATACATTAGTGATTTCGTGTTTCTCATAATGGTGTGCACATTATTGTTTTGAGATATTACAGGATAAGTCTCAAGAAGACATTATTGTGGACCATAAAATTTTTATAGCTTATGAACCCGATACGGTAAATTACTAATGTTGTAGTATATGGAAGGGAGTATGTAGACAAATTATGTATAACCGTCATAACTCACATTTACTAGTTTATCGTATTATGGTATTTATGATGGACATTATAGAAGAGATTTGTTTATGCGCAACTAATGTTCCTATATTAAATATTAATATTATGTGATTATTGGGCCAAGTGGGAGAATGTAATTTATTTCTTATAAATAATGTGGCCCAATAAGTTAAGGCCCATAATTAATATTTAATTAATGAATAAATCTCATCCGTCCGATTGGTTACTTGATGGACGTACCGGATTAAATGAAAATCTCTATAAATTGGTCCTCTCCCCACCCATTAGGGTTACTGCTTTTCCTCTCTTCCATCCCTAAAGACGGCGGTAATGAAAGCTAGGGCAAGGGGCGAGAAACCAATTACCGATTAACGCTTCCGCTTAAAGATGATGGCTCACGATTCGGGTATGTTTTCTATGACGATTATATGTAAGATTATCATGTTCAAGATCCTGGTAGAATTAAAGTTTATGCTTACAATACAAGTAAGTACTAGTTGAATGGAAATTAATTTACTCTTAATCTCAATGTTTTTTTTAAATGTTCTCCATAATCCTCCACATATGAAAATAGATACTACACCTATTTATAATATTGCAAAATTTATTTGAACTAAAATAAAAAAAACCTACACTACTTAAAAAACAGGAATTAGTGATAAACAAATTCTATAGAAAAAAAAAAAGAATCGTCGCTAATCTTATTTCGTGACGGTTTAGCGAAAAATTATCGAGAAATTTTATTAAGCTACGTGCTATTTAGCGACGAAGTTCGTGCTAATTCTATTTTTTCCGTAGTGCTATTTTAATATGATCTTGAACAAAAAACTAACTAGATATGAATAAAATAAACTAGCAAATATTAAATCTTAAATTATTTAGGTTCCTACTACAACTTTGAATTATTTTTCTAAAACACTCACGAACTTGACAACGTAAATACTTTTCTTCATCAATTGATGCACTTCTATAATGATCTGATATGTCGTTTTGAATATTAGCCTTTATTTTCGTGTTCCGAGACCTCTCATAGCTTCATTAGATGTTATATGACTTGCGTGTTGGTCCGTATTTTTATTTTTTTGAAAAGTTTTTACGTGAAATTTTCAAGAAAATATGATTTTTGGCTTTAAAAATATTTCGAGTTGACCACGGCCAACGTTCTCGATAAACGACCTCTGATCGGTGTTTCGATGATTTCGGTAGGTTTGTATGATTTTTTGGAGTTGTACGTATGTATAGTTGGGGTCTAGGGTGACCCGAGCAAGTTTCGGCGCATTTTGTAAAAGATTGTGAAAAATGAGTTCTCAAGTTGAAATCTTGAGTTTTGATGATCAATTCTTGTTATTTGGATGATTTGAGGTAGAAGTTTATATGATATTATTACACTTGAGTGCATGTTCGGTTTAGAGCCCGGGGGATTCAGGTGAGTTTCATAATGATTTTGGACCATTTTTTTTACTTGTTGAAATTGCCAATTATTGCTTCTGGTATGTCCAGTGCTTCGTGATCGCGACCGCGGAGGGAAAATTTTGGGTTGGGGATGATTACTCTTCATGAACGCGAGAGGCAGGTCGCAAACACGAAGTATTTGGGGGATTACCCTTCGCGAACGCGACTGGCCACTCGCGAATGCGAAGCTTTGGGAATGATCTAGAGGGATGGCAGGGGTCTTCATCGCAAACGCGGATCAGGGGACACGAACCCGAATGCAAGGCGCGGAATAAGCCTTTGTGAACTCGATGTAGACTTCGCGAACGTGAAGGCCATTGTGCCAGAGCACTTCGCAAATATGAATAATACCCGACGCAACTATTTAAAAGCTTAAAGTCGAGATTTATGCATTCAACACCATTTTTAAAAATTAGAGCTCGGACTAGAGAGGATTTTGAGGAGATTTTCATCCCAACTTCATAGGTTAGTAAATTTTAACTAATTTTGATGTATTTCCATAATCACCCGTTGATTTTTAACCTTAATCTATGAATTTCATAGTAGATATTAGGGGTTTTGGGTAGAAACTACATACTATATAAAATTGAGCAATTTCACTTATTAATATGTATTTGTAGATGAGAAGATAAATTGGTCAATATATATTTGACCGGAAATCTTCAACTGAGGTGGCTAGAACTTTAGCACTTTTTTTTGAAAAAAATCCATTTTCAAGAGCTATTAAGCGTTTCCAAAGGAACAATTCAGTGGTCACAAGACTACCTTAGCTTGGATCGCAGTGTCACTAGTTCAAGGAATTATTTTTGCTGAATATGTAAAGAATCCAGTGAAGATCATTTATGAACTAAAAGTATAGGAGAAAAGTGTCACGACCCGAATTTTCCCCCAACATCGGGATCGTGATGGCGCCTACTCGTGGTAGCTAGGCAAGCCACTATATTCAACATTATCCCGTTTTTACCAATATTTCATATTCAAATTTATCAACAAGAACCATAATCTTAATTAAATAAATGCAGAAGTTTTTATCAAAATAGAAATAAGCAGTACCAAGGTAAAACAATACTGAAATCCTCTACCCAAGACGTGGAGTCACCAACTCACGAACTACTACCGAATACTACACATAAAAGTCTGAAAGAAATATAACATAATCTGTTTGTCTCGGAACAAAGAGACTACAACTAGTAACATAAGTAAAGAGAGAGACGACGGGCCTGCGAACGTCTGCAAGCTACCTCGGTCTCAAATATGATCAACTCCCACGCAAAAGATTTACTGCTGCTGCTCCTGATCGTACCCTGGACCTGTGCAAAAACGCACAGAAGTGTAGTATCAGCACAACCGACCCCATGTGCTGGTAAGTGCCTGGCCTATCCCGGCGAAGTAGTGACAAGCCTAGGACCAGACACCCACATAAACCTGTGCAATTCAATATATATGTATACCCTTCTGGGAGAGGTGAGGTAGTAAAATCCCCGAAAAGCCTTGGGGTCTTAGGTTCGATTCCCAGTAGCTGCAGGCTATGCGTGGAATGCTCCTATACCCAAGGGTAACAATTCCTTAGGCTGCGTGTCACTGTTGTGTGTTCGGTGGCACGGCCGGCATCGCCGCTGCTGTGTGTTCGGCGGGATGTTACATCTATGTTTTATTTTAAGAAATGCAACTGATCTTAGGTTCGATTCCCAGTAGCTGCAGCTATGCGTGGAATGCTCCTATACCCAAGGGTAACAATTCCTTAGGCTGCGTGTCACTTCTGTGTGTTCGGTGGCACGGCCGGCATCGCCGCTGCTGTGTGTTCGGCGGGATGTTACAGCGTACCACCCGCTCCCAAATATATCACCGAACACAAGCTCAATTGGTGAGAGGTGAGGGAGTAAAATCCCCGAAAAGCCTTGGGTCTTAGGTTCGATTCCCAGTAGCTGCAGCTATGCGTGGAATGCTCCTATACCCAAGGGTAACAATTCCTTAGGCTGCGTGTCACTGTTGTGTGTTCGGTGGCACGGCCGGCATCGCCGCTGCTGTGTGTTCGGCGGGATGTTACAAAAAGATCTCACTTTCACACGCCAACGGTTTATCCACCTTCTAAGATGCTACCTTCGGTTCACAATAAATTATCAATTTATTTTTGACATACCTATTAAAAAAATATAAAATTTCAGATAAAAATAGTTAGTATGATTAAAGTACCCTTTAATAAATATTGCACTATAGTTATAGTAATACTTACTTCTCTTCTTAAATATGAGGAATGAATGACTTTTTAGAGATATGTACATAAGGATAATTTTGAAAAAATATTGAATTTTTTCTTGATTATATAAATGGACAATGATGTATGGGGCTGAGTGTTGGACTGTTAAGAACTCAGATATTCAGAAGATGAAAGTAGCGGAAATGAGGATGTTAAGGTGGATGTGCGGGCACACTAGGATGGATAAGATTAGGAATGATGATATTCGAGAGAAGGTGCACGTAGCTCTAATTGATGACAAGATGCGGGAAGCAAGACTCAGATGGTTCGGACATGTTCAAAGGAGAAGCTCAGATGCTCCGGTAAGGAGGTGTGACCGGCTAGTTGTGGAGGGAACGAGCAGAGGTAGAAGGTGGTCTAAGAAGTATTGGGAAGAGGTGATCAAACATGATATGGCAAGCCTCAGATTTCCTAGGACATGATACTTGATAGGAAGTTGTGGAGGTCAAGCATTAGGGTTTTAGGTTACGAGGTAGTTGAGTCTTGCCTTACTAATACCTATGTGAGATTAGTCTGGTAGGGTTCTTGTCTAAGATGACTAGTGTCAATGTTGTATTTTCATTGCAGGACCTATTTACTATCTATCGATTTTGCTTCGTGTCTTCTTTCCGGATTTCATGTTGCTATTTTTCTTATGATTTATGGAGTGATACTAACATTGTCTACCTTTGTCCTTTTGTTCTCTTAAGCCGAGGGTCTTTCGAAAAAGTCTCTCTATCTCTTCAAGGTAGTGATAATGTTTGCGTACTGAATACCCTCCCCAAACCTCACTAGTGAAATTTCACTGGTTTATTGTTGTATATAAATGGACACTTATTTTGGACCAAAATTAAAAAACAAATTAGTCACTTATTGTGGACCGAGGGAATATATCTTAGAATCTGTTTTTGATATAGCAATAGGTTTTTTGACAAAGCTAAGAACTGCTGCTATTTTTTTTGCGTTGTCACCACGCCTAAGCTTCAGACCTTTGTTACCTTCGTGAGTTTGAGATGTAGATGTTTCGAACAAATTGCCAATAGCATTGACAGAGCTAGAGGTAGAAACACATTCAAAATATCCTATGCACTTATTTACAGTGACTGAGATATATGCACTATCAGAACTAAAGAATTTCCAAATCTCCAGAAATGCTAATCCTATGAACAATTTGCTATATGGTGATGGGTTCTTGAATTTTGACATATACACAGATATGAAGAAAGTATTCAGGGTTCATCAAATTGTTTACCACCCATGCAAAAGGAATCTCCATCTTTGGTTCAATTCCCTGAATGCGTATGAGCTTAATCTCAGCATCATCTGACACAGAGCAGGAGACAATGCGCTCATTCAACATCTCACCACTTTGTCCCGTGCTGTTCTTGTTTGTTTCTTCAAGAGATAATCTCTGTCCAACCTCAACTTCTTCTCCAGAAACGTCGTCTTTTGGCAGCAGTTTTTCCCCAAACAGCTCCGGCAGAAGCTTCGTTATTGCGTCACACAAGGTGAAGCATTTGCCTCCTGCAATCAAACCCATCAAGGAAAGGAGACAAAACATTAATAACCACAACAGTTTCCAGAGTGTAAATGCAGAAAGAGGCATCTCCCCTATTCTTTTGGGTCTGGTTTGCCCCATCAAATTGTGCAGAAGCCATTAATAACTACCTTCGACTCAGAACATAATCTCAACTATTTAATCTACACAAACTTTACTAATACAACTTGCTGACATTTAGGGGCGTACGCGTGATTTTGTGTAAGCGATGTCGACATTTAAAGATGTGATCAAATGAACCAAATATTATAATGACATCATATAAAAAATAAAAAATGCCATCTGTGATATAAATAAAACACAATTAAGTATATTATTACAATTCTACTAGACAAATTTCGTTTTTTTAATGTAATACATTCTCGTTAGAATTAATACTAAATAGTACTTTTTTCCATATTCACTTAAAAATTAATATTTGTTATGGCCCTAATACTATAGGCAATTAGTGATCTAGTGGTAACTTTGCCCTAAACTAATGGTCAAGGGTTCAATATCTCGATTTTTATCCTTTTAGCATACAATATATGGGGAAATTTTTTTCTAAAACTAACAACACGCGCAGCTACAAGGAATCGAACTCCTGTTCTCCATAACAAAATTGCAACGCCCGACCAAGTGAGCTAGGAGCTTTATGTTAAACAAATGTCGCTTTTTCTATTTGTCTCATCTTTGCATATCAGTTAGATATTCATATACTACTATTTAGTAAACATTTCCGACCAAGCGGTGTCAGATGATACCGCTTGAGACAAGGTACGTTCGCACCTGCTGACATTAACACAAGAACCCGTGGGATAGTTCTTCCCAAATGACATTGTAGTCATCATTCCAACGGACTCTTTATCTCAAGTTCTTTATCCAAGGGACTTAGGAGGTCACAAAAGCTGCAAACACTTGAATTCTGTGAAGTCTTATTGCTCACAATCCATCCACGTCCTAAGCTTGTCTAAAGTCCACCTAAAATTAAATTTGTGCGAGAAGGGAGCAAAAGATGTAGATTAATCACATCATCCATGGTATATTTAAGTAAACTGCTAGCCTTCTACCTGTCAACATTTCACCTCATAGGAAAAGGAACACTAAAGTCAACCCTGCAATGCCAGAATTTAATTACCTATCTACCAGTATGATTTTGATGCTCATGAAATTAACGTAGGTTTGAGTTAGTGTGCATGCACAAATACAAACAACAACAACAACAACAATAACAACATACCCAGTAAATGCACAAATACAAAATGAAACTAAAAAGAATTATAGCCAAATTTCTTACTATCTCCATGAATCTCAACAGGTCTGTTTATGTAAGAGATTTTGTCCCAACTTTCAACTGCAGGTGCATCTTGCAAGTCATCAAAATCCTCATTGATAGTCCTAACATACAGTCGAACCGGTATTCTACCTGAATACAACAAAACAGAAGATAATTTGTATGGCAGTAACAAGTTTAAAAGTTTAAGAAGGAGCATATCTGTTTGTTCATCTCCCAAAAAGATAAGCAGCAAGAATGCATGAATTAAAACTCCCCCACCTCCCACACCCAACAGAAAAGGAGATTATTACTGACATACTGATGCATAGTGTGGGGATGTCAAGATGAAGAGCATTGAACATAACATCTTGTACATATTGTAGGCATGTCAAGATTGAGGGAAGCAAATTGTGTTTCCAGAACATAGAACAGAAATCACATTTTGAAGGCTTTGAAAAAAGTACCACCTGCTAAAACACAATTACATGAAACAGTATTTTTCTCTGTCTAAAAGCAGAGTATTAGGAATTACTACACGTTTCAATGTATTCTACTTCTAGAATAAATTCAGAATCCATTCATTTGACAGGTCATGGGTTAAATGTGATAGACTTTTAAAGATATTACCAGTCCGTTACCTGTTGTAAAAGAAAGCAAGAGAGAGAAATCAATTAGCTCCATCAGTTTGGCAAGAGAGAGAAAGCAAGAGAGAAATCTAATCAGTTTGGCCACGATTTTTACTAAAGATGTTTATATCTATCATCTAAACATAGTATCCTAATTCAGATGACTTGCAGGTTTTAACTCATCAGTGTCAAATGGACTAGGGTGTATGAACAATCCATACAGAGTACCATACACCCATGTGAAACCTATTGACGTGCACATAAAATAAAGGTCCATACTTATCCAAAACCAGCTTATTTCCCTTCAGGGCCAAGTTTTTTCCACTTTCATTATAATGTGTAACATATCAGCGAAAAGAGAATGAAGAGCATTGTAGTTCATTCCTATTTCAGGACCACTCTCTTCATGCATATTATGTTCGTTTTGTAACTTGTATACTGTATCCTCAGGATGCCCATTAACAAAAGTCTTACTAAATCAAAAAAGATGTTCCATGAACCTCGTCGGTCTGATCTTACCTGACACCCAATGTGATGAATACTAGAATTCTTGAAACACAACAAAAACCAAAAGTTGATCAGGAAAGGCAACATCTAGTGAACAATTTCTGCAAAATGGAAGATTTCCAAACAAAGGTTTATTTGACCACATTCCCTTTACGAGACAAAATTAGGTAGATCTTCGTTGTTCTTTTTTTTCCTTTTCTTTTGTTATAGGTAGAGAATCATTATCCTTCTTGCTCTTAAATTATAGTTAAAATGACAATGGTGGGTTTTGGTCTGTAAAATAGCTTCCCGGGGAAGACTTGACAACCGATTTCCTCAGTGTTTGAGAGGGAAATCCTAGGGTAAACTTCCCTTCCTGACTGTTGACCAGTCCTTCCATCTTTACCAATAAACTACTGAAGCCCACTCCAATATAAAAGCAGAGCAAGAATTAGTGTCTTGATGCCTCCTAATGAAACTTCCTCATAAAAACAAGTTAATTAAGCCTATAAAGGGCTCAATCTCCTACCCCACAACAGCACACGCAAGTTGCTTCAGCAAGCTCACCAGTGCCGCACAAAGAAATGGACAAATAACCACATTTCACCACTTTAACCATAAATTGGAACAAATTATTTCTCTGGCACAGTTCACCTAATTGATAAGAAAATTATGGAAAAGGATGATTAAATTACAAGCCACAAACAGTTGGGATTAAACTAACAATTACATTGTTTTATCTTGGACTAAAAGACCAAGTCATGAACTAAGATTTTTTGATAAGTAGGCGACTAAGATTTGAAAGTGCCTTGACATGTGAAGCGATTTAAACAGCTGAACTCTTATCATGAAGGGAAAATGAAACTTTGAAACAGGAATAAAGCGACTTCCCTCCACTATGCACTAGGGCAAGCTCCTCTAACATGTCCTGGTGCTAAGTTAATCTCTCCCACTAGCTAGACCCCTCAAATTAGAACTTCATCATTGCCAAGCTATGGACAAACATTTATTACTCAGCAGTTCAACTTAGCTACCTCCAAATACATCCAATCAAAAGAAATAAGACCAGAAGTTTTTGACTAACTTATTCAAAGGAAGAGGAGCGAGAGAGATTTTGTGTGTGTGCCAACTGAACTTCCACAGTGTTAACATATTCTGTAGGCTAGACTGACTATATACACGTGTAACTCACCTGTTTTAGCTGGACCTGTGCCATCTGCATTTTGAGTGCTTTCCGGTGATTTAGGAGAGGAAGAGCTTAGTTGTATTGAAAAATCATCCACCACTAGGCCAAGTTTAAGCTTAGACGAGATTCGGAGATAAGCTTCTAAATTACCTGATAGATCGAACACAGTACAGTGAGTGATCTAAACATAGATATAATAAGATCGCCTAGAAAGCTGAAACCCTTCATGAAACAGTCCCTTAGCACTGTATGTGTATGGCATAGGTGAAAATGACAATAGCCACGTGAGAAATGAACGAAGAAGACCGTATTATAAACCCTGCAATTAAGATGCATACCATCCATAATGGAGCGCCAGAGTTCTAATTGATCAGGTTGGGACATATTCATTACATTCTTGCAGTTCCCATTGATTATGTATGCTGCCTGCAGATCAGCCAGTAGAAATATCAGAAAGTAAACAACAAGTCCAATATAGCGAGACCTCATTTCTAAAGCCAAACCCCACCACCAATCCCCTGTGATTCACAGCTCTTACAGCCAGCATAATCCTCTGTTCATGGAGCACTCCCACAATTAAAATCCAGTGGATGCATTTGAAATGAATTGATTGTCAACCCCTACCATGATCCCCCCTCCCCCGGGCTCGGATTCACATCTCTGACCACCAACATAGTCAGTTGTTCATGGCTAAGTTGCTCGGACTCGGGTGCAGGTATCCGATATAGGGACGAATCTGAGTATCAGATCCGGCAAAATCTAAATTTTAAGATTCGAGGGTGCGGATCAGACATGGATACAGGTGCGAAGATTCGGCTTACAAAAGTAGAGCTATAAAAATATTGTAACTTTTGAGAGATACTCTGTGAAAAAACTTACATGAATATTGTAGAATTCTCCAAGATGGACATTATTATTTCATTCTCCTAAATTTGTTTTATCTTCGATTTTGAGAAATCAAAATCTCAATTTTTCTCGCAAATTTGTCGATGGACTCCGGTCAAAGTGTCCAAAGTCAGTTGACCGAATCCAGGACGTATCCCGTCCCCGTTTCCGTCTCGTATCCGGATGGGGACGGCACCAAAATCGAAGAGTCCACGCAACTTAGGTTCACAGAGAATTTGCATTTTTTTATGAAGGGAGAGAATTTGCATATTATAAACCAAAAGATGCATTTGGAACAAACTTATTGTTAAACTTGATACGTAATTTAGCTTCCTTAAAGGCTTAAACATGATAAAAAATATACAATCAACTGTATGTAAATTAAGCTAACTTCATAGACTCACTAGCAATTAGATACGTCTAACACCAAAATGGCGCAGCACCAGTATGACACCAAAGAATGAGGCAGGATCATACTTTTACAAGCCACATTGTCACTTATAACATACAAGAAAGGAAGTTACAAGTGCAGAAGCAAACAAAAGAAACTATACCTAACCTCTTTTAGTGAATTGATAAAACTCCATTTTGCACTATCTTCGCCTTCACAAGGTGTTAAAATATTTCCAGGATATCCTCTAAAATGTACCTGCAGAGGGAGTGCATGAAGGTGTCTCCATTAACGTGAGATGCATTGATGATAATATAGTAACTTGTTTTATTAAGCAATGCATGGTAAAACAATATAAAAATTTAAGTTCCAAGTAAGCAAGGTAGTTCGACCTCTATCGTCAAAAGTCAAAACAATACCGATGATATTTTGGCCACCTTATGCTTTGATACACTCACAGAACCAATTATAATATATCATTTCTTTCATTAAAGTAATCGTTCAAATGATATTTCTTCCATAGATGAATGTAATGAAATATCATGGATCCTACTTCATTCCATGTTCCATATGTATATTTGTAACACCTAAAGCTAATACTTTTTGAAATGAAATCCTATGATTAATTTTCACACCGAAAACTAGATGTAAGATCCACATTCTAGATATTCACATATCTAATTCATTGTAATTTGATGTTGTTACCTTTCAAGAATGTTGAATGTGTTGGTTTCCACTTTAATGTCAATTTTTGAATTAGACAGGTCAAAATATACTAAAAGCATAAGATAAATAGAACCTTTTTTTAGAATGGTAACAAAAAATTATCTTAGCTAAATTGATGCTAGTATATTAGGATAAGCTACAGTATAATAAATCTAATAATTAACTGCCTCCAAAAATTATTAAGTACTAAAGAGTAACTCAATCAAGCAACTGCACCTCAATTTCGAACTACTTGGCTCAGCTATATGACCTACTTACAATTCATTCTGTTGAACCCGGCCAAATTTCTCCAATACTATCAAATAATTTGTCTATTATAGCACATTAGGGTTCTCTAACGTTAGAGGAATTCTCGGTATCACGCTTTCCCTATATTGACAGTTTGACACACACATTTCTAACTAGACTAAACGACTCCTGACAAATATCAGACCTAATGAATGTGTAACAACAGCTAAGTCTTAATTCCCACTATTTGGTATCATCTATATGAATCCTTTGCTTTTATTATGAATATTATTAATTAAATCCGCATTGATTTCAAGTGACTCTTTATTTTGAAACAAATCTCTACACGATTTTAATCTATATTGCCCCATTAACATCTTCAACTACCACATATGACACCAATGGACCAGATAATTAGGAGGCTTATGTAGGACATGACCAAACTAAAGAAATATATTGCCTAATTTATCATCTTGAATTTGATTTAGACTTTTATGTTTTAGATTCATGTCATCAACAAGCATGACAAGGACAACTGAGACCAGTTGCACACCACTTTCCAGTGTATGCAACCTGTACAACTACACAACCTTAATCCACAGACCACACATAAATGAATTGAACAAACAAATTAATAATCAAATGAATATACTATAAGGGAAACTTAGGGTCAACTGGTATGGAGGGAAAGGCATATAAAGTAATTTAGTTTACTATAACTTAAAGTGAACTATATTTTTACCTTACTCTTTCCTTTCCTCCTATTATTCAAACCAATCTAAGTGTCATAATACGCACAAATTGTATTGAGCTACTGGGCTTATATGATCTACCAATAAAATGCAAGGAGCCATTTATCTAAATGGATCTGAAATCTTTGAGAATATAATATGGTGGAGAGAATATTCATGCCCAGCAATCTCTTATTCAGTAGTTATACATATTCCCATACTTGCCAGGCTTAGAACTATCTAAACATTAGAGTATTTTTGGCACAAAACCATGGGAGAGGAGAAAGGTGACAGATTGCAGTCTTAGCTTCGTAAGAGACAAAAGGGTTATCTTTCTTCAACTGATGAGCAAATAGCTTCAACCTCCATTTTCTCGAAAGTAAAAAAGGAAGTAACAGAAAATGTAGTAGCTTGCATATTTTGTTCACTAAGACACTAAAATAGACTTTATATATTGGTACCAATCACTCTAATTCTTCCTCAATTTTGTGGAGAAGATGAGGCTTAAAAGATGATGTCATGGGCAGCATCCCTCCTCTTCCACTTATTAATTACTTCCTAAATCTTATACAATCAAGTTAAGTTACCAATTTTCACTACCCTTCCCCTGGAAAGTCCAGCAAAGATGGTGTTACTTTCAGCTGATAGTTCCTCATAGCTTAATGCAAAATACATCGACATACCGTCAGATTCCAAGGACGTTCAGGTTCTGCACAAAGAAGATCAAAGAGTACCCCAGTTGGTATATACCTGCATCAAGAATGCAAATATCCATAAGAACAAATTGTTAATCGCATAACAAAACTAATTTTAGGGCAGCCAAACACACATGAATACACTAAAATGAGGAAAACAAGAAAAGCTGACAAAAAAAATTCCCAGCTTGATATCACCCTCTCTAGATTCTTCAAATTTATTCAAGAAAACCTTCCAGAATGAACAAGTCATTTCAAGATCTTCAACTGCTATACCATCCGAGATGCAGATAATGTCCTAAGGCTACCATCAACAGATATCAACAGAAAAAAAGAAGAAGTGATACATGATTGATTCATATTGTGAAAACAAATGAGATAGCTTAATGGTATGATGCGGGACCAAGAAAAGACAAGAACTAAATAATGGATGGTGAGATATGGAACCAAGAAAGCTGTATGACAAGAACAAGATGAATTGAAACAAAGACTATAGTATATTTCTGGAGCAGATGCTACTTGAACGAGAAAAACATCAGATACATGTTTAATATAGAACAAGGAATCCACATCGGTGAATGAAGTCATTAATGTCATCTATGTACCACAATTTGTCTCGAGCACAAAAATATACTTGAACAACACAGCAGTTCTACAGCAAGATTATGCTAAAATATATTGGCATGAGGGTATTGCGTACCATTTGAGAGGCAAGCCTTTGTACTCAAACCATACGGTATCTACACCAGGAGGAAGTGAATTACTGAAGAAAGGTTTTATTTTTGTTCCTAAAAGAGGCAGGTAACCTATTCGAGGAGCTAAAATCTGCAATAGAAAACACCATCAAATACATAAATTAGCTAGTGTAGATTAAATATAAATGCACACAAACACACACATTCAAGTTTCTGCATTGGGATAATATGCTTTCATTTATGTGTTTGTAATAGCCACGAGGCAGCAGTAAATTAAGTAGCTGCAGAGGATCACTGATTTCACAGTCACTGTGTCCAGGATTAAATTTGACATGGATGATAAGATTCGAGTCATGAAGAAACAAGATTGAAACCAACTGAACAACACCGGTTCTATAGGGAATGATTGATCTTCTTTAAACCAGGAAGAAATTTGACGAGTATGGTCAACTGGAAGTAAGAGAGAAAATACTACAAACCAAGCTGTCAATTCTCAAAAGGCAGCTATATTTTTGTTTGGGATCTTTAGGAGAAAATATTTCTATTCTAATTGAGAATCACATTGACTCTTTAAGCAATCATTCGAAACAGTTATATTTTTCATATTAACATTCTTAAAGCCTCTCCTATAACCATATTACACATGACATCACGAGTAACAAAGAAAGAAAATCGACTTGCTTCCTAAAAACTGGGTTTTGCAATTACCCCAAAGACTAATGTAAATCACAAATCCCAGAACCTAAAAAAGGGTAGCTCGGTGCACTGAACTCCCGCTATAGCTGAGTCCGGGGAAGGGTCGGACCACCTTGAGTTTATGTTCGCAGCCTTACCTTGCATGTTTCCGCAGTTTGAACCCGTGACCTCCAGGTCACATGGCGGCAACTTTTACCATTGTGCTAAGGCTCCCCTTCACAATAGACAAAAATTATCAGCCCTCAACATTACTCTGCAGTGCCACAATCCACTAGTGAATTCAGCTTAAAACTTCCTTTTTTCTTCCCAAACGATCAACAGCGATTCCCCTCATGTCTTCAACCCTTCATACACAGGTGGTGGCGTGTTATCACCAAACTATCATTTCGTAAATTCAGCTTTAGGCTTTCTTTCCCCCTTCCAATGGTTCAGCATTGGTTCTAGGTGCCTCAGCGTAACGCGTGATGCAGCCTGAGCTGGACGCACTTTTTACCTCTAAACCAATCTACGGCCATCAATTCAGACAAACTCTCACTCTCTCCCCTTCCCAATGAATCAACAGGGGCTCTCCACTCACTAGTGAATACAGCTTAAACGAGCATTGGCACATTCAGAAACTTACACTATTAATTCCAATTACAGATTCAAATAGAACCATGTGGTTCGACCCTTCCCGGACCCGTAGTGGGAGCTCCGGGCTGCTCTTTACAGATTCAAAAATTTGATTAACTAAAAACCAAACCCAGACACATTCATGAAAGCAAGAATATTTCGTGTAGTAATAAAAAGAGACAAAAATGGAAAGGAGAGTACCAGAGCAGGGGGAGGAGGAGGGAGAGTAGTGACTTCGGATTCGTGAAGGTGAATCTGTAGTGGAATTGCTCCTTCCCATACGTATTTCTGTGCTTCACTTCCTCCTGCTCCTTTACTTCCCATTATTATCTTCTCTTCTCGCCTCTCTTCTCCACACAAAGAGAAAGGTAAGAATCGAAGAACTTTCGCTTTCTTCTTATTTTTATTCAATCGCAGCAATCGATCACCGATGGCGTGAAGTCATGGTGAAGCTGAGATTTAAATAATTGTAATTGGTGTGATGCCACTAATTTTATATTTTTGTGTCTAAACTTGAATTTACACACAAAATGAATTCAGCCCATTCAGGTGCAGGCTGAACCAGATGGCAACTTGGGCAAAGTGCACAAATAGCCAATTTTAGGGGATGAAGTACACAAATACCCCTCAATGTGATCTTGAATTTTTATTCCCATTTGCTTCAAGTTTAACAAGTATTACTCCTTGTTTGTGCAATATTTTTAACTTTTGACCATAAAATTTGGCTCATGGTACTAATGAGGTCAAAAGTTAAAACTACCCCCAAAAGGTATCATATTTTGTAGAATTTACTTACAAAGTATTTAAAATTTAGCTACCTCAAGAAGTTTCAATTGAATTTAGGCTCTTGCCTCACAGCTCTAGTAATTCAAAACTCCAGAGCTTTGAAAGTTTAAAAACTTTTATCCAGAACTTTGAAGTTTTATACCTTTATTCTTGAATTTTACACTCGTCATCTGAATATAGAAGAAACATTTTAAAGTTTTTACCATATGATTAAATTTTAAATATATAAAATAAATTGATTAATGATTATATTTAAATAACATATCAAAAAGCGGCTACTTGATACTGTTTTTACTACGGAAGGATAACTAATAAATTATGACTTACTAACTTATATCCATATAGAGACACAGGAATGAAAAGTTTACACTAGCAAAGCAATTTAGCATGATATTGAAGCTAACTTATTTTTCTTATATTTTTAGATTCCTAATTCTACTTTTTAGTGATAATAGTATAGAATTATTTTTTAAATTACGTGATAGTAAAGTAAACTTTTACACTATTTTAAATAAAGCTATATTCAATAAATTATAAAACAATTTGTTCTTAAGAAGTTTTGTAGATTTTATAGTCTAGTGGTACACGTTGCAGTCCTCGTAAGTGTAGTTGATTTTTGTTGTTCACTTTTCTCCTTTCACTTTTTCTTCCTGATGCAATAGATTTTTTCTAAGAAATTAAGTTTGTACTGTTTAATTTCAAACACTATCAATAATGTTATGATTAAATTCTTGGTAATCCTTTAAAAGACCTTTCATTGAATTTGTCTTATCATTCATGTTACAGCAACTAGGTAATATTGATTTGTACCTTGTTATAATTCTTCAAATATTATTTGATACTTCTATATAGCAGACTCTAATTGGTTTTGGGCTGAAGGGCAGTAATTGTTATTGTTATTGTTGTATTATTAATACTTTTGGAGAAATTCAAAAATAGTCAGATTTATAAATGGTCATTCAAAAATCGAAATACATGCACAAGTGTACCGATCTCCAGTATATTATGCTGGAACTTTTCGTATTGCATCAAAATAGTAGTTATTTTTTAATGACTTTACAAATACTGTCTATTTTTAAATGGCCAGTCCGAAAACTGACTAGCCCGTGTTGTTGTCATGATGGATAAGGAGTTTGGGCTCAAGGATGCCATTGGGCCGTCTGAAGATGCAAGAATTGGGCCACCTAGAAAAAGCAGAAGAACTAAAAAACCACCACAGAGGCTCCGGGTTAATGAACTGAGTACATTGGAATGAGAATATTAGCAAGGGCACACGAATGGTTAAATAGCCAAATAGTAGCACTAATGCAGGAGGCTAAACTTTGTAGAAACTTTCCCCTCTCTCGTCTCTCTCCCTCGACCATTTCTTCTGTGGCTATGTCTTCCCACCCCCTTTCTTTTTGTTCCTAATCCTTAGTTATTGTACTTTTCAGTGTAATTCATTTGTTATCACTATCAATATATCAACAGAAAAGGTTCTGATATATCATTGTACTATGGTAAATTATTTATTGTCCCATGTTATACTATTGGGGCATAAAAGTCCCTACCATCCAACTATCCTAACAAATCTGCCATTACTTTGAAGGAAGTGCCACGTGGCCAGATTTAAAAAGAGGTAAGGACTTTTATGGTCGAATAGTATAACGGGGGACAATTTTAAATAATTTACCATAGTACAACGATATATCAGACCCTTTTCCTATATATCAATCGGTTATATTTGAATTTGATTGTGGATATTGGATCCATAACGTTGGTGCTTTCACGGAGAGTACTCCATGGTAGATTCTTCCGAGGCAGTGGTCATTTTAGATCGATTCACCGGTGGGAATCCAACGGGATGGATTTGTCAGGCGGAGTGGTACTTCAACTTTTGTCGTATCCCCAAGGACTATTGGCTCTCTCTCACTTCATTCTACCTCGGCGGTGTGACGACCCAAAGGGTCATCACTTATTTAATTAATCATTTCGAGCTTCTGAGGCCTTGAAAACTTCATTCTATGTTGCCTCGATTTACGTGCACGATCCGAGCATGTAGCCGGAAAGATTTCGTGATAGAAAATATGAATTCTATGAGAAATTTGGATAAAAATAATATTAATATTGATATGGTTGACTTTGGTCAACATTTTTGGTAAACGGATCCGGACCCGAGGTTGGATGGTCCCGAGAGGTCCGTAGGAAAATATGGGACTTGGACATGTGTCCGGAGTCGAATTCCGAGGCCTAGAGCCCAAGTTATGAATTTTTATGTGAAATTGTTTTTGATGTAATTATTAAAGGAAATAAATTAATTGACCTTGGTATCGGGCTCGTATTTTGGTTCCGACGCCCGGTACAAGTCTTAAATATTATATATGTGATTTCTGTAAAGTTTGGTGACATTTGGATGTCGTTTGAGATGTTTTGGACCTTGAGTCCCAAGTTTAAAAGTTTTGAAAACTAAAGGTATGAAAATCATGCATTTGAGGCTTGATTTGATTAAAACGAAGTGATATTGGCGATATGATCGCACGAACAAGTCCATAATGTGTTTTTGAGGTTGTGTACATGTTTGGTTTGGAGCCCGGGGCTCGGGTAAAGATTTGATAGGCCGTTGGATTAAATTCTGAATTTTTGCACTGCTGGTTTTTCACCCAGCTGTTGGCTTCGCAATTGCGAAGTATTTCTCGCAATTGCGAAGGGGACAGTGTAAGGCAAGGCTCGCAAATGCGAACATTGATCGCAAATGCGAAGCCAGCCGTGTTCGCAAATGCGAACCATTGTTCGCATTTGCGAAGGTCCCCAGTGCTGCCTATGTTCGCAAATGCGAACAATAGTTCGCAAATGCGAACATTTCCCATATAGCCTTGGTTCGCAAATGCGAACCATTGTTCGCAAATGCGAACACTGCCTTATATAGCATGTGTTCGCAAATGCGAACACTGGTTCGCAAATGCGAACATCCCTGTCGCAAATGCGAACAAATGTTCGCAAATGCGAACAAATGTTCGCAAATGCGAACTTCCCAACCTTAGCTTATTTTTCAAACTCCGGAAATTGGTCGGGGTTCGCAATTGCGAACCCATGTTCGCAAATGCGAACACAGAGACCTGAAAAACACGAATTTCAGTCATTTCTTCACATTTTACAAAACCAAAACACCCATTTGCGATTCTTCAAGGATTTCTTCTTCATCAAAACGATTGTAAGTCACTTTTTACTTAATTCTTTCAATTCCTAACATCATTAAACATGTTTTTCATAAGAAATCAATGATTTTCATGGTAGAATTCTTGTTTTTGTTAGAAAATAGGGTTTTTCATAAATTGGGGAATTGGACCTCGAATTGAGGTCCGATTTTGAAACAAATTATATATATGAACTCGTGGGGGATGGGTAACCGGATTTTGGTCCTAACCCCGAGTTCCGACCATGTGGGCCCGGGGTTGAAATTCACTATTCCGGGCAGAATGTTGTAAAAGTTGTATTTGGTCTCAAGAATTAGTTTGTTGAGTAGAATTGATGATATTAAATCAATTGTGTATAGATACGGTTGGATTGGAGCCAAGTTGAAAGAAAAAGACATTTCCACGGATTGAATTGTTCATAAGCATTCGAGGTAAGTGTTTGTTCTATCCTAGCTTGAGGGAATAGGATTATGTGTTATGTGTTATGTGATCGAGTGCGGTGTATGGGTCGTGGTGACGAGCATCCATACACTGGCGTCTAGTATGACCGTGAGTCGTTGGAAAATGATTATTTTGAGATATATTACGGATGAATTGTTATTGTTCTCCCTTGTTGGGACTTGTTGTGAAGATAATTATTGATTGCCCTTGATGGGACGGGTTATGAATTACTGTTTCTTTCTTTGCCCTTAACCGTGATTGTTATTTGGGTGAGGAAGAGTGATAATGCACGAAGGGTGATGCCGTGCCATGTTTATTTATTTATGCACGAAGGTTAATGCCGTGCCATGTTTATTTATTGATTATGCACGAAGGATCATGCCGTGCCCTGTTATTGAACCATGTACGAAGGATCATGCCGTACTATGGATCTGAGGATGAGAGTAAAAGCACGAAGGGTGATGCCGTGTACTTTATTTGTTTATTTGGTGAGGATGAGAGTAAAAGCACGAAGGGTGATGCCGTGCAACTCCTTGCTATTTTTTGAAGTGATATTACTTGTGTTTACATTATACTTTGTTTTTCCTTGTGAAATTATTAACTGTGGTTAATTGTTGAATTCTTTAAGATATTCCTTATTGTGTTAATACTTGATTATTTCTTGTTAGTTTGTGGTACACATATATATATTGAATTGCACAGTTTTATGTGAGTATCTGGTCCTAGGCTTGTCACTACTTCGCCGGGATAGGCCAGGCACTTACCAGCACATGGGGTCGGTTTTGCTGATACTACACTTCTGTGCGTTTTTGCACTGGTCCAGGTTACGATCAGGAGCAACAGCAGCAGTAAATCGATTGCGTGGGAGTTGATCATATTTGAGACCGAGGTAGCTTGCAGACGTCCGCAGGCCCGGCGTCTCTCTCTTTATTTATGTTATTAGCCGTAGTCTCTTTGTTCCGAGACAAACAGAATTATGTTATATTTCCTTCAGACTTTTATGTGTAGTATTCTATAGTAGTTCGTGAGTTGGTGACTCCACGTCTTGGGTAGAGGATTTTAGTATGATTTTCACCTTGTGAATTGTTATTTCCATTTTGAAAAAGCATTTCGCATTTATTTAATTAAAATTGTGTTAAAAACAGGATGGTATGAATACAGTGGCTTGCCTAGCTACCACGAGTAGGCGCCATCACGATCCCGATGTTGGGGGAAAATCCGGGTCGTGACAAGTTGGTATCAGAGCTCTAGGTTACATAGGTCTCACCACTCACGAACAAGCTTAGTAGAGTCTGAGAGGTAGGTACGGAGACGTCTGTACTTGTCCTCCACAGTCTATTGAGTTAGGAAAGAGTCTCTCATTTGTTCTTTCTTGTCGTGCGACTTGTTCCTCAATTAATGATTGAATTTCTATTCCGTCCTTTCGCGGATGGTAAGGACACGCGCTTCTCCGTCCGCCGACCGCAGCCCGAGCCCCGGGCGGCTCCCGTGAGGGCAGGGGCCCAGGCCGTATCGGAGGCCGTGGTAGGGGTAGAGCTCGGCCCCGGGCAGCTACCCCAGAGGTGGAACCTCATATTGAGATCGACGAGGAGGTTCCGGTTCCAGCAGCTCCAGTGGGCCCAGCTCGGGTCCCAAGAGAGGCTTTATTTACCCCGGATCTCCGGGATGCTTTGGTCGAATAGCGGGATTTATGGACGGCATTGCCGGGGCGGGTTTATTATCCGTTGCCCCGCCCACTTCTCGAGGCCGGAGGAGGGGCCCGGACTCCTATCGCTCATACTCCGGAGCCGGTAGCTCCTCGGCCTCGAGCACCGCAATTCGGCCGACTGTGGCCACTCGAGTCGAGTACCACGACTCATGCCGGTGATGGAGCGTCCATGACTTCCGATTCGTTATGGAGGCTTGATCGGTTCTCCAAGCTATTTACCACTACATTCGGTGGAGCCGCATCAGAGGATCCTCAGGACTTTTTATTCAGTTGTCATGAGATTCTCAAGACTATGGGGATCGTGGAGACAAACGGAGTTGATTTCTGTACTTTCAGACTTGCAGGATCCGCCAAGACTTGGTGGAGAGATTATTGCTTGACTCGTCCAGCAGGGTCCCCAGCTTTATCATGGGACCAGTTTGCGGAACTATTTATGGAGAAGTTTCTCCCTGCTACTCAGCGGGATGTACTTCGGAGGCAATTTGAGCGCCTCCATTAGGGCACTATGACGGTTACACAGTATGAGACGAGATTTGTCGATTTGGCTCGTCATGCAGTGGTGATACTTCCCACAGAGCGGGAGAGGGTCCGCAGGTTTATAGATGGGCTTAATCAGCCAATTAGACTCGAGATGACTATGGGCGTGGGGAGTGACATATCATTTCAGGAGGCAGCTAATGCAGCACGCAGAGTTGAGATGGCTCTTGCTAGGGGAGGCGGTTATTCTTCGGATAAGAGGCCTCGTCATTCGGGTAGGTTTGGTGCTTCTTCCTCTGGTAGCGAGAGAATCCTTTGATAGAGGCCGTCCTCCGGGCCTTTTCATTCCGCCCTTCGGGCCTCACAGGGTGGATCGGTGATCGTGGTTCTCGGGGCATTATTCGGACCGGTCTCCTATTAATGCTCGGCCTCTTCGCAGTGTTTGTGGAGGCCATTCGGGTCGTCGGGGCCGGCAGCCCTCATCGGCCTAGAAGTTGCTACGGTTGTGGTGACCCGGGTCATTTTATCAGGAATTGCCCTATAGCAGCGGGCAACTCTCAGCAGCGGGGTCCTCGTCCTATGATTCGAGGCCCCAGCTGACCCTCAGCCTGCCCAGCCAGCCAGAGGCGGGGGTAGAGATTATAGAGGCGGAGGTCGAGACCGTAGAGGTGGAGACCGTCCGGCCAGAGGTAGAGGTCAGCCGGTTGATGGTCGTCCCAGAGACGCAGCTCAGAAGGGAGGTGCGGATCCCCGATTCTATGCTTTACCGACCAGGCCAGAGGCAGAGGCATCAGATGCCGTGATTACAGGTACTATTCTTGTGTGTGGCAGAGGTGCTTCAGTATTATTTGACCCGGGATCTACATATTCCTATGTGTCTTCCTACTTCGCACCGTATTTGGTCGTGCCCGCCTATGCTCTGGATATTCCAGTTTATGTGGCTACACCGGTGGGTGACTCCATTGTAGTCGATCGGGTGCATCGTTCGTGTGTAGTTATATTTGGGGGTCTTGAGACCCGTGTTGATCTGTTGCTCTTGGATATGGTAGATTTTGATGTCATATCGGGGATGGACTGGTTGTCCCCATACCATGCTATTCTTGATTGTCATGCTAAGACTGTCACCTTAGCCTTGCCAGAATCACCCCGATTAGAGTGGAAGGGTACCTCAAGCCACTCCGTTCGCACTGTTATTTCCTATGTTAAGGCTCGACGTATGGTCGAGAAGGGGTGTCTAGCTTATTTGGCTTATGTTCGTGATTCCAGCGCAGAAGTTCCTTCCATCGAGTCGGTCCCTATTGCACGGGAGTTTCCGGAGGTTTTTCCTTCAGACCTGCCGGGCATGCCACCCGACAGGGATATTGATTTCTGTATTGATCTGGCACCGGGTACTCAGCCCATCTCTATTCCACCCTATCGTATGGCCCCGCCGGAACTAAAAGAGTTGAAAGATCGGTTGCAGGACCTTCTTGAGAAGGGCTTTATCAGGCCCAGTGTTTCCCCCTGGGGAGCACCTGTATTATTTGTAAAGAAGAAGGATGGCTCGATGCGGATGTGTATTGATTACCGGCAGTTAAACAAGGTGACTATCAAAAATAAATATCCACCGCCGAGGATTGATGATTTGTTTGACCAGCTCCAGGGAGCGAGGGTATTCTCTAAGATAGACTTGAGGTCAGGCTACCATCAGCTGAAGATCGTGGCGGCTGACATTCCTAAGACAGCCTTTCGCTCTAGATATGGGCATTATGAGTTCTTGGTCATGTCCTTCGGGTTGACCAATGCCCCAGCAGCATTCATGGAGTTGATGAATCGGGTATTCAGGCCTTACTTAGATCTATTCGTGATAGTCTTCATAGATGACATCCTGGTGTACTCCCGCAACCAGGAAGAGCACGAGCAGCACCTCAGAGTGGTTCTTCAGACTCTGAAAGATAACCAACTATATGCCAAATTTTCTAAATGTGAGTTCTGGCTGAGTTCGGTAGCATTTCTAGGTCATATCGTATCAGTGGAGGGTATTCAGGTGGACCCAAAGAAGATTGAGGCAGTCCAGAATTGGCCTCGACCAGCTTCAATGACCGAGATCCGGAGTTTCTTGGGGTTAGCAAGTTACTACCGTCGATTTGTAGAGGGGTTCTCTTCTATTGCAGCCCCGATGACCAGGTTGACCCAGAAGGGTGCTTAGTTCAAGTGGTCAGATGAGTGTGAGGCGAGCTTTCAGAAGCTCAAGACGGCTTTGACTACAGCACCAGTGTTGATACTACCTACGGGTGCAGGGCCTTATACAGTTTACTGTGATGCATCCCGTACGGGGCTTGGAGCGGTATTGATGCAGGATGGTAAGGTTATTGCTTACGCTTCGAGACAATTGAAAATACATGAGAAGAATTATCCAGTTCATGATCTTGAGCTGGCAGCAGTGGTTCATGCCTTAAAGATCTGGAGGCATTATCTATATGGTGTGACATGTGAGGTGTACACTGATCACAAAAGCTTACAGTATTTGTTCAAAACGAAGGAGTTGAATCTACGACAGCGGAGATGGTTAGAGTTGCTAAAAGACTATGATGTTACTATATTATATCACCCAGGTAAGGCCAATGTGGTGGCCGATGCATTGAGTAGAAAGTATGCCAGCATGGGTAGTCTTGCATACATTCCGGTCGGTCAGAGACCATTAGCTCTAGATGTCCAGGCCTTAGCCAACCGGTTCGTGAGATTAGACATTTCTGAGCCTAGCAGGGTGTTAGCCCGCACGGTCGCTCGTTCTTCATTATTAGAGCGTATCCGTGAGAGGCAATTTGATGATACTCATTTGCGTGAGTTGAGAGATACAGGTACAGCGGGAGGTGCCACACAGGTAAACCTAGATGATGACGGGGTATTGAAATTGCGAGGTCGAGTTTGTGTACCCAATGTCGAAGCGGATTCGAGAGTTGATCTTAGCAGAGGCCCACGGCTCGCGATATTCTATTCACCCGGGCGCCGCGAAGATGTACCGGGACTTACGGCAACACTATTGGTGGCGCGGAATGAAGAAAGATATCGTTGCGTATGTCGCTCGGTGTCTAAATTGTTAGCAGGTGAAATATGAGCACCGGAGGTCCCTGGTGGTGTATTCCACAGGATTGAAATTCCCGAGTGGAAATGGGAGCGGATCACTATGGACTTCGTTATTGGACTTCCTTTGACTCGGAGGAAATTTGATGCTATTTGGGTAATTGTTGATAGGCTGACCAAGTCAGCACACTTTATTCCAGTATCCGTCTCCTACTCGTCGGAGAGGTTAGCGGAGGTTTACATTAGGGAGATTGTTCGTCTCCATGGGGTGCCAGTATCTATTATCTCTGATCGGGGTACGCAGCTTACCTCGCGGTTCTGGAGAGCGGTCCAGTAGGAATTAGGTACCCGGGTTCAGTTGAGTACAGCATTTCATCCTCAGACGGATGGCCAGTCCGAGAGAACTATTCAGATTCTAAAGGACATGCTTCGAGCCCGTGTTATTGATTTCGGAGGCTCGTGGGACCAGTTTCTTACCATTAGCAGAGTTCGCCTACAATAACAGTTACCAATCTAGCATCCAGATGGCTCCGTATGAGGCGTTGTATGGTAGGCGATGTCGATCACCAGTTGGATGGTTTGAACCGGGAGAGGCTCGGTTGTTGGGTACGGACTTAGTTCAGGAGGCCTTGGATAAGGTCAAGACTATTCAGGAGAGATTGCGTTCAGCTCAGTCCAGGCAAAAGACTTATGCGGATCGTAAGGTTCGAGATGTAGATTTCATGGTTGGTGAACGAGTATTGCTCCGGGTGTCGCCTATGAAGGGCGTGATGAGGTTTGGAAAGAAGGGCAAGCTCGGCCCTAGGTATATTGGTCCATTTGAGATTCTAGACAGAGTGGGAGGGGTGGCTTACAGATTAGCTTTGCCGCCTAGCTTATCAGCCGTGCATCCAGCTTTTCACGTATCTATGCTTCGGAGATACCACGGCGATCCCACACATGTGTTAGACTTCAGTACTGTCCAATTGGACAATGATCTATCTTACGAGGAGGAGCCGGTGGCTATTCTAGACCGGCAGGTTCGACAGTTGAGGTCGAAGAGTTATCCTTCTGTGCGCGTTCAGTGGAGAGGTCAGCCTCCTGAGGCATCGACCTGGGAGTCCGAGTCCGATATGCGGAGCCGCTACCCACACTTGTTTCCTGACTCCGGGTACTTCTTTCTTTTGTCCGTTCGAGGACGAACGGTTGTTTTAGAGGTGGAGATTGTGACGACCCAAAGGGTCATCACTTATTTAATTAATCATTTAGAGCTTCTGAGGCCTTGAAAACCTCATTCTATGTTGCCTTGATTTACGTGCACGATCCGAGCATGTAGCCGGAAAGATTTCGTGATAGAAAATATGAATTCTATGAGAAATTTGGATAAAAATGATATTAATATTGATATGGTTGACTTCGGTCAACATTTTTGGTAAACGGATCCGGACCCGAGGTTGGATGGTCCCGAGAGGTCCGTAGGAAAATATGGGACTTGGACATGTGTCCGGAGTCGAATTCTGAGGCCTAGAGCCCAAGTTATGAATTTTTATGTGAAATTGTTTTTGATGTAATTATTAAAGGAAATAAATTAATTGACCTTGGTATCGGGCTCGTATTTTGGTTCCGACGCCCGGTACAAGTCTTAAATATTATATATGTGATTTCTGTAAAGTTTGGTGACATTTGGATGTCGTTTGAGATGTTTTGGACCTCGAGTCCCAAGTTTGAAAGTTTTGAAAACTAAAGGTATGAAAATCATGCATTTGAGGCTTGATTTGATTAAAACGAAGTGATATTGGCGATATGATCGCACGAACAAGTCCATAATGTGTTTTTGAGGTTGTGTACATGTTTGGTTTGGAGCCCGGGGGGCTCGGGTAAAGATTTGATAGGCCGTTGGATGAAATTCTGAATTTTGAACTGCTGGTTTTTTCACCCAGCTGTTGGCTTCGCAATTGCGAAGAATTTCTCGCAATTGCGAAGGGGACAGTGTAAGGCAAGGCTCGCAAATGCGAACATTGATCGCAAATGCGAAGCCAGCCGTGTTCGCAAATGCGAACCATTGTTCGCATTTGCGAAGGTCCCCAGTGCTGCCTATGTTCGCAAATGCGAACAATAGTTCGCAAATGCGAACATTTCCCATATAGCCTTGGTTCGCAAATGCGAACCATTGTTCGCAAATGCTAACACTGCCTTATACAGCATGTGTTCGCAAATGAGAACACTGGTTCGCAAATGCGAACATCCCTGTGACTGCCAGTGTTCGCAAATGCGAACTTATGTTCGCAAATGCGAACTTCCCAGCCTTAGCTTATTTTTCAAACTCCAGAAATTGGTCGGGGTTCGCAATTGCGAACCCATGTTCGCAAATGCGAACACACATACCTAAAAAACACGAATTTCACTCATTTCTTCACATTTTACAAAACCAAAACACCCATTTGCGATTCTTCAAGGATTTCTTCTTCATCAAAACGATTGTAAGTCACTTTTTACTTAATTCTTTCAATTCCTAACATCATTAAACATGTTTTTCATAAGAAATCAATGATTTTCATGGTAGAATTCTTGTTTTTGTTAGAAAATAGGGTTTTTCATAAATTAGGGAATTGGACCTCGAATTGAGGTCCGATTTTGAAACAAATTATATATATGAACTCGTGGGGGATGGGTAACCGGATTTTGGTCCTAACCCCGAGTTCCGACCATGTGGGCCCGGGGTTGAAATTCACTATTCCGGGCATAATGTTGTAAAAGTTGTATTTGGTCTTAAGAATTAGTTTGTTGAGTAGAATTGATGATATTAAATCAATTGTGTATAGATACGGTTGGATTGGAGCCAAGTTGAAAGAAAAAGACATTTCCACGGATTGAATTGTTCATAAGCATTCGAGGTAAGTGTTTGTTTTATCCTAGCTTGAGGGAATAGGATTATGTGTTATGTGTTATGTGATCGAGTGCGGTGTATGGGCTGTGGTGACGAGCATCCATACACTGGCGTCAAGTATGACCGTGAGTCGTTGGAAAATGATTATTTTGAGATATATTACAGATGAATTGTTATTGTTCTCCCTTGTTGGGACTTGTTGTGAAGATAATTATTGATTGCCCTTGATGGGACAGATTTATGAATTGTTGTTTCTTTCTCTGCCCTTAACCGTGATTGTTATTTGGGTGAGGAAGAGTGATAATGCACGAAGGGTGATGCCGTGCCATGTTTATTTATTTATGCACGAAGGTTAATGCCGTGCCATGTTTATTTATTGATTATGCACGAAGGATCATGCCGTGCCCTCTGTTATTGAACCATGTACGAAGGATCATGCCGTACTATGGATGTGAGGATGAGAGTAAAAGCACGAAGGGTGATGCCGTGTACTTTATTTGTTTATTTGGTGAGGATGAGAGTAAAAGCACGAAGGGTGATGCCGTGCAACCGCTTGCTATTTCTTGAAGTGATATTACTTGTGTTTACATTATACTTTGTTTTTCCTTGTGGAATTATTAACTGTGGTTAATTGTTGAATTCTTTAAGATATTCCTTATCGTGTTAATACTTGATTATTTCTTGTTAGTTTGTGGTACACATATATATATATTGAATTGCACGAGTTTATGTGAGTGTACCGGTCCTAGGCTTGTCACTACTTCGCCGGATAGGCCGTGCACTTACCAAGACATGGGGTCGGTTGTGCCGATACTACACTTCGTGCGTTTTTGCATAGGTCCAGTTTACGATCAGGAGCAACAGCAGCAGGAAATCGATTGCGTGGGAGTTGATCATATTTGAGACCGAGGTAGCTTGCGTCCGCA
>JASVEL010002360.1:0-25824 GCA_032618575.1 Nicotiana noctiflora | reverse complement strand
GTTATTAGCTGTAGTCTCTTTGTTCCGAGACAAACAGAATTATGTTATATTTCCTTCAGACTTTTATGTGTAGTATTCTATAGTAGTTCGTGAGTTGGTAACTCCACGTCTTGGGTAGAGGATTTTAGTATGATTTTCACCTTGTGAATTGTTATTTCCATTTTGATAAAACATTTCGCATTTATTTAATTAAAATTGTGTTAAAAACAGGATGGTATGAATACAGTGGCTTGCCTAGCTACCACGAGTAGGCGCCATCACGATCCCGATGTTGGGGGAAAATCCGGGTCGTGACAGGCGATGATGCACTCGCTTGGTTTGACTGGCTTGACCGCAATGACCAGTTCTTTGATTGGAAATATTTTCCTGAGAAATTGGTTATATGCTTTGAGAAATGGACTTTGTCAAATTCGGTGGAGCGTCGGGACTATCTCTCACATACTCATTTTGACTATGTTCATTTTGAAATTTCGGTCCCTCCTAAAGCCCAGCGGCCTGCCTTTGCTCCTCTGAGCAATAGCCTCAATTCTTCTGATGGATTTGACTGCTCACCTACTGCTGATTCGGAGGCCAAGCTAACTAGTAATGACAATGCTCCAAAACCTCCAATAGAAATACCAGATAAAGAAGTGTCACGACCCAAACTCTGGTCGTGATGGCGCCCAACACAATGCTAGGCAAGCCCGACCATATTATCCCTTAAACCAGCCGATTATTAAATAAATTAAACTTAAACAGTTATTAATCATATCAGGTGATATTCGAAACGTAAAACATACAAAATACGATCCCAACCATATCGTGGAGTCACGAGACTGAGCCTCTACAGAATAGCATCCTACTACAATCAAGTCTAGGCAATTAGGAAATCAACAAGATGATAAAGAAGGAGAAAACAAGCTCTGCGGACGCTGGCAGAACCTCGTAATCTCCGCAAAGATAGACAAGGATCAGCAGCTACAATGTCTCAACTGCTCTCGGGCACCTGTGGATCTGCACAGAAAGTGCAGGGGAGTGGGGTGAGTATATTTCAACTCAGTGAGTAACAATTATAAATAATAACCGAAGGTAAGAAATCCTGTGCTATCACTTAGCAGTTCTAAGGCAACCCTCACATGTACGTCATCACTATAGTAGTACTCTAACCTCCAATCTACGTTTATCTCTACAAGATTCTACTCTGAACCAACCCTCACTCGTACCCCTACGATGTACGGCCATCTCAACATATAAAGACACATACCTATGTCTATAATGTATAAATATTTAAGTAGACAGTAGGATATAATTAAGTACAATGCTGCGGCGTGCAGCCCGCTCCAATACATATACCGCTGCGGCGCGCGCGCAGCCCGCTCCATTTAACGTCGACGGCGCTCACTGGGGGTGTATGCAGATTTCGGAGGGGCTCCCTAGGCCCAAGCACTATCATACCGCGGCGTGCAGCCCGATCCACACATGTATTACTGCGGCGTGCAGTCCGATCCACTAATTATATGTATATATATTTATACTGCTGCGGCGCGCAGCCCGATCCCATAATATACACCAGTGCTCACTGAGAACGTGTGCGTACAGACTCCGGACGGGCTCCTGCAGCCCAAGCGCAATAACACCGCGGCGTGCCGTCCGTCCCACATGTATGTTACATGTATATTACATGTATACTACTGCGGCGTGCAGTCCGATCCAATATATATACACTGCTGCGGCGTGCAACCCGATCCAATATAGGTATATGTATATAATACCTCATAACGGGCCCTCGACCCTATCCCAGTAGTATATACTTGGCCTCTCGTGCCCAATATAATATCTCATAGTGGGTCCTTGACCCTATCTCATCTCAATCGGTATAGACTTGGCCTGTCAGGCCCGCTTACCTAGAACAGGGAATTTCACCCTAGATAATCTCTCTCAATGTACATATCTAGTACGGGCTCATATTATGCTATACGGCTAGAGCTACGGCTGAGTGTATGTTTCCAACATGATATAAGGGTCACCTAGCTTTATAGGTTCCCTAATGCTCTACAGATGCTGCGGCGTGCAGCCCGATCCATGGCTTTTAGCCCTATTGTACAATTGTAATATCAGTAACAGTCATACCACACAGTATTCTATTAGCCGGGAAGGACTAAGTCCGAACCCCCAATCACAATGTCACCACGCCCGTCATAGAACGTGTAGAAGGAAGAGGTGGCAACTGTAGAGAGCAGGCCATGGAGTCCAAACCCTCAGTACATTGTTTACTACTGCCACTCACCTCGAACCGGTGTCACACCTCCTTTTGGCGCGCTTACCCCGAGGGATAAACGTACAAGGGAGTTTTTTCCAATTTAAGTGACAATGTTCGAAACGGGATTATTTTATTTATTTCAGAGTCGCCACTTGGAATAAATTAAGGTGTCCCAAGTCACCGATTTATTTAAATCCCAAATCGAGGAAATTTCGACTTTCCAAATGAAGTCTGCGAACCAAATATTCTAAGTAAGGAATTCTGTTGACCCGAGGAAATGTGTTAGGCAACCCCGCATCCCGTGGTTCTAGCACGGTCGCTTAAACTGTTATAAATGGCTTAGTATCTGATTTTAATACACGTAATCTTATAGTACAATTTTAAAGATTATTTACCTTCAAACCGCTCTTTTAATTTTTTTTTTTTTTGAAACCGGACCCAAAGAAAACAAAAACTAATTACAAACGGACTTGGATTTTTGACAAATATAAAAAAAATATCCGAATTACTTACTTTGAAACTATGCTGATTAAAGAAAAAAAAACATTGTAAAAAAAACTAAACTAAAAAAAATCAATTTATTTAACATGATATCTCTTAAAATTATTTCCAATTAAAGAATCATACCAAATGATATATTATTTCCTAGCTTTGATTTATGGCCGGAGATTGAATGACAAGATATAAGCTAACGGAAAATTGATCAAAATATGCGAAATAGAAATAATTCAAATTGATCCAATTATTAAAAAGTAAGATTGTTTACTATCCTTAATCCGATGTTAATTAGCGAAAGCAGGACTATGCGATTAAAATCGATCTAACATTGGCATCTAAAACCCAGGCTAACTTATCTTGTCTACTTAAGTATAAACAGATTTCAAGGGAAAATCAAGTGAAGAAATTCAATAATGATTCAAAATACCTTGCATTAATAATTAACATCAACCAAATTAATACCTTAAACATGCTTAAATTACTTGATTTTAACAAATTATCGATTTAACATATCAAGGAAAATCTCAATCCGTATTGGCTAGTTTTACTTGCATGGATCTAAATATATGCTAACAAAAATAGAAACTAGTTAAACATAACGAAAACTAAACGATAGTCTAAAAATAAATCAAGATTACAATACAAGCCTAACGGATTTTATTTTTGAATTATTCATAACGAAAGTAAGAACTAAATAGACATACATAACGGTGCGCGCTCTTAAACCCTTAATGCCTAACAGTACAATCCTTAACATAACTAACACCCCCCCAATTTAATGGATATCTAACAAAATTATTCATATGATGGCTTTGCGGCGATATTCAAAACATTCTTTCATTTCGTTTTCAGTAAAAGAATAGACAGCCCATAGATGTATACCTGGAGATTGAATTACAACAAGAGGAAAGAGAGGTGAGTTGGCAACAGCAGACAGCAACTAACAATACCAGCAACGACCAAGCAAAGTCAATACAATAACAGCATCAAACGAACAACAATGACACCCAGATTCCAAAAACAGCTTTGAAGAAACAAATGGCCAAAGATACAGGAAGTTCCAGGAATGGTTTAAAGCCAAAACAGAGAGTTTAAAGTGTGTGTGTGTGAAAACAGAGAACACTGTGAAAACAGTGTGTATGTGAAAACAGTCCTCTATTCTGAGTGTGTGCCTGTATGTGTGAATTCCAGAGAGTATTCACTGTATGTGTGGGTTTTTGTGCTCTCAAACGTGTGTCTTCTGTATCCAGTGCCTCTTTCTTTTATAGGCAAGGAAAACAATCCTCAAAACCTGTCAAATATTCCTTGCACATGCCTCTCTTTGAACCTCTAAATCATCCTCCCATGTGCCTTTGATTTTCCAGCTCTAAAGAGCATTCACAAGGGTTCAATACACTAAGAACTATCATGATAACTCTCTGTCCAGTCCTATTTTTAAAATGAAAAGGTGTATTGGCAAGCCTGTTCTTTCTGTTCAAAACATGTGACATAGTTCCATGTGCACTACACCTCTTAGACAAACTATCTGTTGGCTTTCAAATTTTAAGTTAAAAATCCAACACAGCTATATCCAATTCAATAAACTAACAGAATCAATCAACAGAATCAAGCAAACAAAAGAATAGTTCAATTCAACAGTGAATCAATGAATCTCGGCTAATGCCGGATTTGTAGCTCTAGTGTTCTAACAAACGAAACTACGAACCTAATCGACGACATTCGTATAGTCGATTACAACAAACACAATCGATAACACACAATCGATGAACAAATTTTTTCATTCTTCAACACTTAAGCCGAGAGAAGAAGAAAAAAAATCCAAGAAGCAATAATGTTATTCGACTTCAATAATCGACTCGAATACACACACTTATCAACAAACAACAATCAATCAATTACGATAGTCAATCAAAAAAAACAGTGAATCAAGCAAAAATCTCGGCTAGAATAGTCCAAAATGAAGAATTGGCTATTCGACGAAGTATCGAATCGAGTTCTTATTTTATAGCGACATCATTCATAGCAATCAATCAGAAACGACAAATCGACCAAATAAAACGGTCCCAAAAGATGAGGAAAAACAGAGAATTGATTGAAATCACAACAAAAATCAATAACAAACGAAAACTAACTAAAGCGACGAGTATAATTAAACAAAAATAGAGAAGAAAAAAGAAATACCTTGAAACAAAAGAAATGGAGGCTCGGCCGACTTGGGTCTCGTTCATTCGAGGTCGAAAGGACCTTAATTGAAGTGTTTTCGAATGAAAACAATCCAATTAAGGTCTATTAGACCCCAATTCCCTTTGAATTCAAACGAAAAATCCCTAATTCAAATCTAGGGTTCTTGAACTTTGGTTTTGGGGCTCGACGACTTCCGGCCAGATTCGAATCAAATTAACGGGGGTTTGATGATTAGGGAGGTCAAGGGAATGTTTGGGGTGAGTTTGGACTCGATTGGAGTGGATTCGTACTTTGCTCGAATCTTTGAACGAAGATTCGAAACGGCCCAGGGTGATTCGAGGTTAATGGAGTGTGGCTTTGGAGAGAGGGAGTTAGGGTGGTTCGAATGGTGTTAGTTTTGGTGGATTTGGACCACGGCCGCCGGCGGAGGCGATTTCCGGCCGGCGGCGTGCGGCGGGGGAGGGTGGAGGCGGCTGAGGTTGTTTGGTGATAAAAAGATAGGGTGAAAATGAGGCAAAATATTAGGGTTTGGGGGGGGGGGTTTGATATATTAAAATGGTAAATTAATTCTGGACCGTTGGATGAAGGAATCCAACGGCCCAGATTAAAAACACAGTGGGCGGATCCGGATATGGGCTGGGGCGGCTGAGGCAAATTTTTTGGGCTCCATTTCAATTTTAAACATGGCCCAAATCAGATTTTTCTCTCAATTATTTCCTTTTCTCTTCTCTTTTAATTTTAATTCTCAATTTATTAAGACAAAAATTCTAATTATGCCACAAAATCCATTAAATTATAAGAAATACTAATTAAGTTATATTAACAATTAACACAATCAATTAAAACATCAATTAAATATAAATCATACAATTGGGACAATAAATACTAAAAAAGCAAAAAATACATATTTTTTGTGATTTTATTTTGTAAAAATAAACCTAAATTAACCCTAATTGCAAAGTTAGATCAAAAATGTAAATATGACCTATTTTTGTATTTTTTATTAATTTAAACACATATAATCATGCATATACAAATGCAAACAATTAACAAAAATAACACGAAAATTCACTAAAACACACATCGTAAAAAATAGACAATTTTTTTTTGATTTTGTGGGAGTAATTCATGTTAGGCAAAAATCACGTGCTCACAACCGGTAGAAGCTTCAATCCGCGAAAACCACGAAGAGTTTTTCGTGCAAAGATAAATGAGCAAATACGAGCGATTTTTGCCCGTTTGAATACTCCGTGGGAAGCATTTTGAAAAGGTTTGACCGAGCCTTTGCTTCGGAGGCCTCCTACATATCCTGGGCTAAACAGGAATCAGGTCAATGTAGTTCGGGAAGTTTTGGTAGCTGGGACTACCGTGGACTGACACTTTGTTGTTACTGTTGCTATCGTTGCTGCATGTTGCTGTTTACTGCTTACTGATCTCCTTATTACACCAAAAGAAATTAAAGCTCTGAACTAGCTATGCTATCAAACTATGAGTTACAAGATTCCTATCTATGATTCTCTTGAAAACTTGATCTCGAATCTTAGCTGATTTGCTGTAGACCTCGATCTGAATCTTGATGCTCCACAAGCTGTACGTGCTTGTTTATTTCTGTAACATTGAGTGAAACAGAGTCGGCGGAGCTTGTTACTTCAATAATCTTTTGGGCAATCGTGCCTTTGTTTACTCCAGCATTTGAACTCTTTTCTTTTGGTTCTTTTCTTCTTTTCTTCACTCTGGATTGATGTTCCATTTGTAGGTTATCTCGATCCTTGCGTCCCGAGGTCAAACCTATTTAGACAACAAAACAAACAAACGAACGAAATTTTTCTGCCCCAGTTTTACTAGGAAAATTTCGTGAGTTAGTTGTGACACAGAAAGCGATTAAAAAGACTCTTTGGTCTTGGGTAAAAAAAATCACAATTTCTCAAATAAACGTTCCACGGCTTTCTGGCCGGGATGATAAAAGTTTCACGGCTTTCCGGCCGGAATTCAAACAATGTCTAACGGTTTTTGGCCGTCGACCCTCGGTTTTTTGGCCGGGATAAACTAAATGGCTCCGCAGCTTTTCGACCGGGGAGATCCTCGGTTTTTTGACCGGGATAAGAGTTTCACGGCTTTCGGTCGGAATTCAAACAATGCCTAACGGTTTTTGGCCGTCGCACCCTCGGTTTTTGGTCGGGTAAAAGTAAATGGCTCCGCAATTTTCGACCGGGAGATCCTCGTTTTTTGACCGGGATAAAAGTTTCACCGCTTCCGGCCGGAATTCAAATAATGCCTCGACGGTTTTTGGCCGCAAGACCCTCGCTTTTTGGCCGGGTAAAAGTAAATGGTTCCGCAGTTTTCTGACTGGGAGATCCTCGGTTTTCCTGACCGGGATAAAAGTTTCACGGCTTTCGGCCGGAATTCAAACAATATCTAACGGTTTTGGCCGTCGATCCTCGGTTTTTGGTCGGGTAAAAGTAAACTGGCTCCGCACTTTTCTGACCGGGAGATCCTCGCTTTTCCGACCGGATAAAAGTTTCACCGCTTTCGGCCGGAATTCAAACAATATCTAACAGCTTTTTGGCCGTCGATCCTCGGTTTTTGGCCGGTAAAAGTAAATGGCTCCGCAGCTTTCGACTGGGAGATCCTCGTTTTCTGACCGGATAAAAGTTTCACGGCTTTCGGCCGAATTCAAACAATATCTAACGGTTTTTTGGCCGTCGCATCCTCGGTTTTTTGCCGGGTAAAAGTAAATGGCTCCGCAGCTTTCGACCGGGGAGATCCTCGCTTTCTGACCGGGATAAAAGTTTCACTGCTTTCGGCCGAATTCAAACAATATCTAACGGTTTTTTGGCCGTCGATCCTCGCTTTTTGGCCGGGTAAAGTAAATGGCTCCGTAGCTTTCTGACCGGGAGATCCTCGTTTTCCGACCGGGATAAAAGTTTCACCGCTTTCCGGCCGGAATTCAAACAATATCTAACGGTTTTCCGGCCGTCGATCCTCGGTTTTTGGCCGGGCAAAAGTAAACGGCTCCGCAGTTTTTGACCGGGGAGATCCTCGTTTTTTTTTTGACCGGGATAAGAGTTTCACGGCTTTCCGGCCGAATTCAAACAATATCTAACGGTTTTTGGTCGTCGATCCTCGGTTTTTGGCCGGGTAAAGTAAATGGCTCCGCAGCTGTCTGACTGGGTTTTTTCGACCGGGATAAGAGTTTCACCGCTTTCCGGCCGAATTCAAACAATGCCTAACGGTTTTTCGGCCGTCGACCCTCGGTTTTTTGGCCGGGTAAAAGTAAATGGCTCCGCAGCTTTTGACTCGGGAGATCCTCGGTTTTTTTTGACCGGGATAAGAGTTTCACGCTTTCGACCGGAATTCAAACAATGCCTAACGGTTTTTCGGCCGTCGACCCTCGGTTTTTGGCCGGGTAAAAGTAAATGGCTCCGCAATTTTTTAACCGGGAGATCCTCGTTTTCTGACCGGGGATAAAAGTTTCACGGCTTTCTGGCCGAATTCAAACAATATCTAACGGTTTTTGGCCGTCGCATCCTCGGTTTTTGGCCGGGTAAAAGTAAACGGCTCCGCAGCTTTTCTGATCGGGGAGATCCTCGGTTTTTTGACCGGGATAAAAGTTTCACGCTTTCCGGCCGGAAAAATGGAAAGACCCTCGGTTTTCTGACCGGGGTCCAAATGGATATTGGACTAACATGATTTGATTCTCTTTTGGGAGTTTTCATTTTTTTTTCTTTTATTTTTCTTTTGGGCCTTCTTTTAGGTATTTTTTTTTTTTTTTTAATCATCAACAAATGCATAAGATAAAGCTTTTGAAAAGAAACTTACCTTTTATGCGCTTTCCTTATTCCAGAGCCATTTCAATGCTTGATTACTTCACCTCTTTGAGTTGTACTTTCTTCTTGTGCAATTAAATAGACCCGCTTTCAACAAAGAACATTTTATTAGTTGAAAAAGTGGTTGACTTTGTGGCCTTGATTATCTTCATTGCTTGATCCTTGCCCCATTTCCATTGAGAATTTTGCTATCAATTGCCTTTGGGGTGACTTCTTTTCAAACTGACCGGGTTCAAACTCGAAATTCTTTGAAGACTCGCCTGTGTGGGCTCTGTCTTTCTGTCTCATTCCGTCTCTTCTAAGACCTTAGCCTTTGATTTCCATTTTCTCTCTAACCTCCGTTTCCTTGGAAACAATCGATCATTACGATCAGTTGGGATTGGATCAATACAACAACTGAGGCTGGGTATCTTTCTTCAACTTTTTTTTTTTTTTTTTTTTTTTTTTACCAGACGGAGTCATGTGAAACCGGTCCTGCCGCCTTTCTTTGTAATGGTTTCAGAATTAAATTAAACCGAAAGGGATTTAAAGAATAACTATACAAAAAACAAGAAAATGAGTTTAAAAAGAAACGTCCCTTTCGGGAAAAAGAAAGACTTATCTGGGATGCATGCTGACTCCAAATAAACATGACATGCTTCTTGGACTGGACGCCTGACCCACATAAACTTTCCAACTTCTTATGAACCCATTGATTCGCAATTTCAAAAACCATGGAATCTTGCCAAAATTCTTTAGTGAAGGGACGACCTTTTTTTTTTTTTTTTTTTTTTTTTTTTTTTTTTTTTGCACCCTTTGCGGGTTTTCACCAATCGACGTCTCTCATTTCTCTTCTCACTGTCGCCCGATAGTGCTCTTTTGCGAGTTTTCACTAAACGGACTCTCTCATTTTCAGTTTCTCTACTTATCGTCGTCTTATGGTGCCCGCAGGTTTTCACCGATAAGACTCTCTCATTTTGTTTCTCTCAATTCAGGCTGTGTCAGATTTCTGTCAATGACATTCTTCACTTCCTTGCCTTTGCCAATTGATCTGAAGGACTTGAACAAGGTTTTTTGGGTAAAAAGGAAATTGAATGGAATTACAACTTTGGAACCATCTTGACGGATTTAAACTGAACCGTCATATCATCTGCCCCAGTTTCAATTTTGGGGAAATTGGGATTTTTTGGTTTTGGTGTGACTGAACCTCGGGAAGAGGTTGCCTACGTATCCTTTCGGAATCAAGTCAGAACGTAGTTCAGGAACTTTGTTTTGTTTTGTTTTGTTTGTTTGTTTGTTTGTTTGTTTTTTTTTTTTTGGTTTGGATTCCAAAGAGGGTAGCCAAAGAAAGGTAACCGGCTCAAAGGGTTTACAAAAGGGTTGGTAGTGTTTGGGTAGCGGGAATAAAAGCCTTCAATCATTTCGACTTGTGAGGACCTCATTGAAGCAAGTTCAGACATAATACCTTTTCACAGCATCTGCATTCACAGCCGTTTCAGGGTCTTTTCCTTCCATGTCTCCCAAGTATAATGCTCCTCTTGGCAGTATCTTCGTGATGATGTATGGTCCTTTCCAATTAGGAGCGAATTTTCATTTCGCTTCCTGGTGATGTGGAAGAGTGCGCCTTAACGTCGGTTGTTCTATTTCGAGATTTCTGGGCCGCACTTTCTTGTTGCAAGTATGGGCCTTTCTTTGTTGGGACAACTACTCGGGTATTCCTTGAGTACAACACAACCCTTTTTGTATGCGAACCAATTTCCTTCAGTTATTCCAATTCATTGTTTCATTTCCTCAAAAATAAACTTTTGTGCATTTCAACTCTCGATTCATTATTCTGAAGTCCGACAGCGTTTTAGGATCTAGGCATGAAGTCCGCAAGCATGTCATGTTATTTAAAGCTGCATGATTTGAGCTAAAGAGAAAAAAGAAAAATAAAACAAATTTGAAAGAATGACAAATAACAAACAAAAGAAAAGGAAACGGACAATGAAATATTAATTTCATTTCTTGGAATTGAAAAGATAAACAAGGTTCACATTCGGAAATTTAAAGACAAAAACTAAAAGAAACATCCAATTTACACCCTGAAATAATCTGGATGCAGAAAAATACGGCAGGACAAGTTTACTGAGTTTCCGCCTGATCGGGGATGACCTAGCCTTTCAGTTTGGGAGTTTAGTGTCCGATCACATCTCAATGGTGATAGTCCCTTTCTTTGGCTTGACCATGTGAGTATCGTAGAGCTTTGCCTCATGGTTTCCTTCACTCTCTTCAGTCATGGAATCCTCATTATCTTTCTCTTCACGGTCCTTAAGCTTTTGCGGTACGCGTCCAACAAACACTGGCTCATTCAGCCGTGGTGTCTTAATTGCCCCCCATGCCTCATAGGCTTGCTTAGGTGCACTGAATTCCCTTTCTGGTTCTAACTCAGTGGTTTTACTCTTCTTTTCCCCTTTCTTTTGTTGCGGGGCCGCCTTGGGCTTCCTTTCCACGTCAGCAATAGCAATTATGGCCTTGAGCGCTGGATCGAATTCTTCGTCTTCACAAATCATCCCAACTATCGGTCCGTTATTATGAGCAGGCAGCGGATTATTGGTCACATTTGGGACATCCTCATCCTTCAACACAATCTTCCCTTGCTCTATTAAATTCTCCACCGCTTGTTTCAAAGTCCAACAGTCATTAGCATGGTGGCCCTCTGCCTCTGAATGATATGCATACCTGACACCAGCTTTGTAGGAAGGCGATGCCGGGTTTTGTCTATTCCGAGGAACCGGCTGCAGTAGACCCATTTGGACAAGTTTCGGGAATAGATTAGAGTAAGATTCACCAATTGGGGTAAAGTTTGACTTCTTTGGTTGTTCCCAAGGACGGAAGTTATTCTGCGGAGGTCGGGGATTATAGTGGTTCTGGTGGGGAGGCTGATTTCTTGGAAATAGAGCTTGGTTTCTACTGACATGCTGTTGCGGTTGCGCAAAAGGTTGAGCATTCATGACCGCGTATGGTTGATGGATATAGGACATTTCTTGAGCAGAGTAATAATGCTGGGGGGTTCTTTCTGAAAAGAAGGGTCTAGGAGCGTGGTGTCTTCTATCACCCGAAGTTGCCATGGATGTTTCCTCTTTCATCCTACCCTTTGATATTCCTCCAGACCCTCCTTGGATTGCTTGGGAGGTCGCTCGAATGGCTGCCTGACTCAAAATCCTTCCCGTCTTTAAACCGTTTTCTACCATTTCCCCAATCTTGATCGCCTCTGCGAAAGGCTTTCCCATTGCTGACAGCATGTTCTGGAAATAGTCTGGTTCCTGAGCCTGGAGGAAAGTAGTGACCATTTCTATTTCGTCCATAGGGGGTTTCACCCTGGATGCTTGCTCTCGCCATTTAATAGCATATTCTCTGAAGCTTTCTGAGGGTTTCTTTTTTAAGTTCAACAAAGAATTCCTGTCTGGCGCAATGTCAATGTTGTACTGGAACTGTTTCACAAAATCTCTGGCCAAATCGTCCCAGATGTGCCATCGAGATATGTCTTGATCTATGTACCATTCTGATGCTATCCCAATCAAGCTTTCTCCGAAATATGCCATCAGTAATTCTTCCATGCCGCCGCACCTCGCAATTGATTGCAGTATTTCTTTAGATGAGCAACAGGGTCGCCATGCCCGTCATACTTTTCGAACTTCGGCGTCTTAAAGCCTGAGGGCAACTGGACATGTGGGAACATGCACAAATCTGCGTAAGAAACACTCTTCTGTCCGCCTAGACCTTGCATGTTTTTCAAACTCTGTTCCAAGCTGCTCATTCTTTTTGACATTTCATCCCGTTCGGGAGCTTTTGGATTTTGGCTTGGCACGAGCTGAGGATAGACATTGGCGGCAAACTGGGTAGGATCCCGTGGAAGGGGTGGTGCCGGAAATGTAAAAGAAGAGGAATCAAAGAAAGGAGTATGCGTGCCGGGATGCGCCGTGATTGGAATGGGCAAACCAACAGATGCTCTTGTAGATGTATCTAATGCTGCCACCCGAGGATAGGAAGTGGAGGGTGATTCAGAGAGGGTTGTGACATTAGAATACCCAAACAGAGTAGGTGGGTAATTGGTGGGAGTATTAGAAATCCCACTTGACCTGAGGAATAGTTCGGGGAACCCAGGGATCAGACTTGGGGGCTCTTTCCCGTTATTCCAGTCATCTAACATCTCGAGCATGCGGCAGCGCAAAATTCTATTCTCCTCCAAAGCTGCTGACTCAGTAGCTGGGATGGTTGTCAAGGAGCTTTCTTCCGAGACGGGAATGGTTGATAGGGGGATTTCTGAAGACATTTGGCGCTTCTTTTGGACCTTGTGAAATAGGGATGAGTATTTTCTTTTGGTTTAACAACGGGTTGTTGAACCTTTCCTTTGGACCTCGTGAAGTATGAATGTGAGGCCAGAGTACCACAAAATCAACCACCCTTTTCTAAAACCTGGAGTTTGGCAAACAAACGGTTAGTCCGAAACAACATAACGGATAAGTAATCTCACGTTGGGTGTGATGCACTTATACAGTTGATCGTGTTGCTACTTGTAATCGATTGTAATGCGTTATTCCGGTTTATACTTTCCTCTGCTTTCATCTTCTTCCCTCTTTATCAATTTTCTTTTACACTCTTTTTTTTTCGTTTTTTTTTTTTTTTTTTTTTTTAAATTTTTGAGTGACGGTCGAATCTTATGTGGATTGCCTACGTATCATGTCCCCGCATGAATCAGACCGGGCGTAGTTCGGAAAATCGGGAATTGAGTAAATCAACTCATTCTTGAAAGAAATGCTTTAAAAGAAAAAAGGAAAATATATTCATATTTTTGCTTTTTTTTTTTTATTTATTTATTTATTTATTTTTTCTTTGTTTTGCCTTTTGATAGAAAAACTACTTTTACTCTCTTTTTTTTTTTTTTTTTTTTTGAATTTTTTAAAGAAAGATTTTAATGAAGGAACTAAACGAGAGTATTATTTTTTTTTATTGAGATTTTAAGGTTGTGTTTAGCTAATTGACCAAAAATCCTAAAAATGATCAAAAGCGGCCGTTTATGCAAAGTCAGCCTTTCGGCGTCCCTCTCGGGAACATTCGACTATTTTGGCAAAAACGGCATCACCTGACTTATTTATGACAAAAATTAAAATTTAGAGATTTTTTTTTTTTATTTTTCAAATTAAAATAAAAATATGGTATTGCAAATACGGCCTTTCAGCGCCTCGGGGACGAAGATTATAAGGCTGTGAGGGTCAATCGACCAAAAAATCTACAAAATGACCCAAAAGTGGCCGTTTATGCAAAGTCAACCTTCCGGCGTCCCTTTCGGGTACATTCGGTTGTTTTTTTTTAAAAACGGCATCACTCAACATATTTACAACGAAAAAAAATCAATTTCGATATTTTTTGGTTATTTTTTGAAAAGGGGAGGTTGGACCCGATGAAGGTTGCCTACGTATCTCACACCGTGTGAGAATCAAACCAGCGTAGTTCGGTACTTAAAAGAACTAAATTATTTTTAAAAAAAAACAAACTATTTTTTAAAGAGCATTTCTAAAACAAATTATTTTTAGAGAAACTAATCTATTTTTAAAAAAAAAATTTATTTTATTTATTTTTTTTTTGTTTTTTTTTTTGCATTTTTTCAAAATTATTTTCAAAGAAACTAAACTATTTTTCGTAAAATTAAGAAAATTTATTTGGATTTTTTTTTTTTGCATTTTTTTTTTCAAAATTATTTTCAAAGAAACTAAACTATTTTTTCGTAAAATTAAGAAAATTTATTTGGAATTTTTTTTTTTGCATTTTTCAAAATTTATTTTCAAAGAACTAACTATTTTCCATAAAAACTATTTTGACTCTATGCCCTGACGTTTTCCACTTCTTCCCCTCTTTTTTTTTTATTTTTATTTTTTATTTATTTTTTATTTTTTAATAATAAACCGGTCAGCATGCAGGATCGAAACAAATAAATGCACAGATAAAGATGCATCACCTGTCCTAGACAGGCCCAACCCCTGTGTTGAGCCTCCTAAGTCAAATATGCACATGATGCAAATAGACGTTCCTATCGGGAATCCGGCATAAGGTTTTGTTATTCTAAGTCATCATCCTGTTGGAAAAAGTGTCTAGACTGGCTTTAAACTCGAGCGGACAACTCGAGCCGAAGAGTGTCAGTGCACCGGTAGCATGGCTTTCCGGGTCTTAATTGACAAAACTCTCCGCCTAAACATGTGTGACTACAAAATCCTTCACCGGGTGCCAAGCACCACAGCTATCTTGAGAAAAACGGGCTATGTCCAGCAAATGCCCGATATTATATTTCAAAAGACTCGGAAGAGAAAAAAAAATGGGTATCGGCACAATTTATATACAATTCACAAAATATCAAAGCGGTAAAAGCAACATTTAGCACATCAAATACAAACATATAATAAAAACCAGATAATAAGCCAAATACAACAATTATTCAAAGCTCGAATTCTTAAACCCCGAACCAGTGGTTCTGGGTTTGTATTCCCCAGCAGAGTCGCCAGAGCTGTCACACCTCCTTTTGGCGCGCTTACCCCGAGGGATAAACGTACAAGGGAGTTTTTTCCAATTTAAGTGACAATGTTCGAAACGGGATTATTTTATTTATTTCAGAGTCGCCACTTGGAATAAATTAAGGTGTCCCAAGTCACCGATTTATTTAAATCCCGAATCGAGGAAATTTCGACTTTCCAAATGAAGTCCGCGAACCAGAAATTCTAAGTAAGGAATTCTGTTGACCCGAGGGAAGGTGTTAGGCACCCCCGGATCCCGTGGTTCTAGCACGGTCGCTTCAATTATTATAAATGGCTAAAAATACCTGATTTTTACATGCTTATAAATTATATGCTCTAATTAAACTTCAAACCGCTCTTTTAATTTTTTTTTTTTTTGAAACCGGACCCAAAGAAAACAAAAACTAATTACAAACGGACTTGGATTTTTGACAAATATAAAAAAAATATCCGAATTACTTACTTTGAAACTATGCTGATTAAAGAAAAAAACATTGTAAAAAAACTAAACTAAAAAAAATCAATTTATTTAACATGATATCTCTTAAAATTATTTCCAATTAAAGAATCATACCAAATGATATATTATTTCCTAGCTTTGATTTATGGCCGGAGATTGAATGACAAGATATAAGCTAACGGAAAATTGATCAAAATATGCGAAATAGAAATAATTCAAATTGATTCAATTATTAAAAAGTAAGATTGTTTACTATCCTTAATCCGATGTTAATTAGCGAAAGCAGACTATGCGATTAAAATCGATCTAACATTGGCATCTAAAACCCGGGCTAACTTATCTTGTCTACTTAAGTATAAACAGATTTCAAGGGAAAATCAAGTGAAGAAATTCAATAATGATTCAAAATACCTTGCATTAATAATTAACATCAACCAAATTAATACCTTAAACATGCTTAAATTACTTGATTTTAACAAATTATCGATTTAACATATCAAGGAAAATCTCAATCCGTATTGGCTAGTTTTACTTGCATGGATCTAAATATATGCTAACAAAAATAGAAACTAGTTAAACATAACGAAAACTAAACGATAGTCTAAAAATAAATCAAGATTACAATACAAGCCTAACGGATTTTATTTTTGAATTATTCATAACGAAAGTAAGAACTAAATAGACATACATAACGGTGTGCGCTCTTAAACCCTTAATGCCTAACAGTACAATCCTTAACATAACTAACACCCCCCCAATTTAATGGATATCTAACAAAATTATTCATATGATGGCTTTGCGGCGATATTCAAAACATTCTTTCATTTCGTTTTCAGTAAAAGAATAGACAGCCCATAGATGTATACCTGGAGATTGAATTACAACAAGAGGAAAGAGAGGTGAGTTGGCAACAGCAGACAGCAACTAACAATACCAGCAACGACCAAGCAAAGTCAATACAATAACAGCATCAAACGAACAACAATGACACCCAGATTCCAAAAACAGCTTTGAAGAAACAAATGGCCAAAGATACAGGAAGTTCCAGGAATGGTTTAAAGCCAAAACAGAGAGTTTAAAGTGTGTGTGTGTGAAAACAGAGAACACTGTGAAAACAGTGTGTATGTGAAAACAGTCCTCTATTCTGAGTGTGTGCCTGTATGTGTGAATTCCAGAGAGTATTCACTGTATGTGTGGGTTTTTGTGCTCTCAAACGTGTGTCTTCTGTATCCAGTGCCTCTTTCTTTTATAGGCAAGGAAAACAATCCTCAAAACCTGTCAAATATTCCTTGCACATGCCTCTCTTTGAACCTCTAAATCATCCTCCCATGTGCCTTTGATTTTCCAGCTCTAAAGAGCATTCACAAGGGTTCAATACACTAAGAACTATCATGATAACTCTCTGTCCAGTCCTATTTTTAAAATGAAAAGGTGTATTGGCAAGCCTGTTCTTTCTGTTCAAAACATGTGACATAGTTCCATGTGCACTACACCTCTTAGACAAACTATCTGTTGGCTTTCAAATTTTAAGTTAAAAATCCAACACAGCTATATCCAATTCAATAAACTAACAGAATCAATCAACAGAATCAAGCAAACAAAAGAATAGTTCAATTCAACAGTGAATCAATGAATCTCGGCTAATGCCGGATTTGTAGCTCTAGTGTTCTAACAAACGAAACTACGAACCTAATCGACGACATTCGTATAGTCGATTACAACAAACACAATCGATAACACACAATCGATGAACAAATTTTTTCATTCTTCAACACTTAAGCCGAGAGAAGAAGAAAAAAAATCCAAGAAGCAAGAATGTTATTCGACTTCAATAATCGACTCGAATACACACACTTATCAACGAACAACAATCAATCAATTACGATAGTCAATCAAAAAAAACAGTGAATCAAGCAAAAATCTCGGCTAGAATAGTCCAAAATGAAGAATTGGCTATTCGACGAAGTATCGAATCGAGTTCTTATTTTATAGCGACATCATTCATAGCAATCAATCAGAAACGACAAATCGACCAAATAAAACGGTCCCAAAAGATGAAGAAAAACAGAGAATTGATTGAAATCACAACAAAAATCAATAACAAACGAAAACTAACTAAAGCGACGAGTATAATTAAACAAAAATAGAGAAGAAAAAAGAAATACCTTGAAACAAAAGAAATGGAGGCTCGGCCGACTTGGGTCTCGTTCATTCGAGGTCGAAAGGACCTTAATTGAAGTGTTTTCGAATGAAAACAATCCAATTAAGGTCTATTAGACCCCAATTCCCCTTTGAATTCAAACGAAAAAATCCCTAATTCAAATCTAGGGTTCTTGAACTTTGGTTTTGGGGCTCGACGACTTCCGGCCAGATTCGAATCAAATTAACGGGGGTTTGATGATTAGGGAGGTCAAGGGAATGTTTGGGGTGAGTTTGGACTCGATTGGAGTGGATTCGTACTTTGCTCGAATCTTTGAACGAAGATTCGAAACGGCCCAGGGTGATTCGAGGTTAATGGAGTGTGGCTTTGGAGAGAGGGAGTTAGGGTGGTTCGAATGGTGTTAGTTTTGGTGGATTTGGACCACGGCCGCCGGCGGAGGCGATTTCCGGCCGGCGGCGTGCGGCGGGGGAGGGTGGAGGCGGCTGAGGTTGTTTGGTGATAAAGAGATAGGGTGAAAATGAGGCAAAATATTAGGGTTTGGGGGGGGGGGGGGGTTTGATATATTAAAATGGTAAATTAATTCTGGACCGTTGGATGAAGGAATCCAACGGCCCAGATTAAAAACAACAGTGGGCGGATCCGGATATGGGCTGGGGCGGCTGAGGCAAATTTTTTGGGCTCCATTTCAATTTTAAACATGGCCCAAATCAGATTTTTCTCTCAATTATTTCCTTTTCTCTTCTCTTTTAATTTTAATTCTCAATTTATTAAGACAAAAATTCTAATTATGCCACAAAATCCATTAAATTATAAGAAATACTAATTAAGTTATATTAACAATTAACACAATCAATTAAAACATCAATTAAATATAAATCATACAATTGGGACAATAAATACTAAAAAAGCAAAAAATACATATTTTTTGTGATTTTATTTTGTAAAAATAAACCTAAATTAACCCTAATTGCAAAGTTAGATCAAAAATGTAAATATGACCTATTTTTGTATTTTTTATTAATTTAAACACATATAATCATGCATATACAAATGCAAACAATTAACAAAAATAACACGAAAATTCACTAAAACACACATCGTAAAAAATAGACAATTTTTTTTTGATTTTGTGGGAGTAATTCATGTTAGGCAAAAATCACGTGCTCACAACCGGTAGAAGCTTCAATCCGCCTTGCGCTTGCCTCGCAAATCAATCTCCTCGGGTGCCAAATCTGCTCAAAATCATAGAGAATGCATCAATATACGCTAATTTCACGAAATTCATTCGAAATAACCCAATTTATTTCAAAACCCACAAGTTGTCAAAACCCGACTTTTGGTACACTTGTCGAAAAATTACAAAAATTACATATTCGGAATCCTCATCTCGATACGAGTCTAGGCATATAAAATTTACCAAAATCGGACTCCATTTGCCCACTCAAATCGGTGTTTTTCTTAAATTTAGGCCTAGGGCTCAAACCCACCTTTAATCTTCCATTTACAGAAATTTAACCCATGATTTCATGTTAAAATGATGTAATTAAGTCACAAAACTTACCTCCAATGAATCCCCGATGAATTACCAGCAATTCCCGTGAGTTTCTCTCTCTAGAACTCAAAAATGGCATTTTTGGGTATTAAACCCGCGACTGGTTCTGTTCTGAACTTAACTTCACTGCCAGCCTCTTTTCTTCATCGCGTTCGCGACGCCTCTCACGCGAACGCGATGCCTTTTTCCTCTTCTTCATCGCGAACGCGGCAAGCTCTCACGCGTCCGCGAAGATCAATTCCTCAGCCTCCTGACTTTTACTCTACGCGGACGCGACGTGAAGTCACGCGTCCGCGATGCCTTACCTTTTCCTCTTACGCGAACGCGACCCACCCATCGCGAACGCGATGGCCAACTGGCCTCAACCTTCGCGAACGCGGCATTGCCCTCGCGAACGCGATGCCTTACTGAACCTGGCCTTCGCGAACGCGAAACCTTCCTTCGCGAACGCGAAGGCTTATTTTATGCCCAGTGATCTGCAATTTACAGCAGATCATTTCTTGCTTCCAAATGCCGGATGATGGTCCGGATTCACCCCGAGGCCCCCGGACCCCAACGAAAACCACCAACATACCCCAAAACACGATACGAACTTGTTCCAATCATAAAAACACCATCCTAAACATCAAAATCACCAATTACACACGGATTCAAGCCTAAATTTCTTAAAACTTTCCGAATTACACATTCGATGAAAAACCCGACCAAACGACGTCCGAATGACCTGAAATTTTGCAGGCACATCCAAAATCACCTAACGGAGCTACTGCAACTGTCGGAATTCCATTCCGACTCCCGGATCAAAATCTCACCTATCGTTCGGATTTCGCCAAAATTCAACCTTAGCCAATTCAAGCCTATTTCTACACCGGCCTCCAAATTCAATTCCGATCGCTCCCCTAAGTCACAAATCACCTCCCGGAACTAACCGAATCATCAGAATCCGATTCCGAGCCCTCTAACCAAATAGTCAACTCCGGGTTGACTTTCCTTATTCAAGTTTCCTTCACAAAGGCTATATGCCTCATTTCCTTCACAAAGGAACCTTCCTTCGCGAACGCGAAGGCTTATTTTATGCCCAGTGATCTGCAATTTACAACAGACCATTTCTTGCTTCCAAATGCCGGATGATGGTCCGGATTCACCCCGAGGCCCCCGGGACCCCAATGAAAACCACCAACATACCCCAAAATACGATACGAACTTGTTCCAATCATAAAAACACCATCCTAAACATCAAAATCACCAATTACACACGGATTCAAGCCTAAATTTCTTAAAACTTTCCGAATTACACATTCGATGAAAAACCCGACCAAACGACGTCCGAATGACCTGAAATTTTGCCGGCACATCCAAAATTACCTAACGGAGCTACTGCAACTGTCGGAATTCCATTCCGACTCCCGGATCAAAATCTCACCTACGGTTCGGATTTCGCCAAAATTCAACCTTAGCCAATTAAAGCCTATTTCTACACCGGGCCTCCAAATTCAATTCCGATCGCTCCCCTAAGTCACAAATCACCTTCCGAAACTAACCGAATCATCAGAATCCGATTCCGAGCCCTCTAGCTAAATAGTCAACTCCGGGTTGACTTTCCTTATTCAAGTTTCCTTCACAAAGGCTATATGCCTCATTTCCAATCCCAATCACTCCTAACTCACCCGATAGACTCTAACACCGATATAAAATCATAAAACATGTATTTACAAAATAACGGGGTGGTAATTCCCGTGACGACGGGCCGGGTCGTCACATTCTCCCCAACTTAAACAAACGCTCGTCCTCGAGCGGACTCAGAGTTGTACCAGAAACAACCCAATAGCTGAATGACCTTACCAAGCATACATTCGGGCGATCATACGTCACCCTATCTCATACAAGTCCGAAAACACCATATAGTCAAAATTTCACAGCCCATCTGAACCATAAATCACATTCTCGAACCCTACGGTCCGCATAACTCTTCTCGCGAGACTGTGCTGTGCGAAGCCTCTCCTGGATCAACTTTGCTCTATCCAGAGCATCCTGGACTAACTCAGTCCCTATCAATCTAACCTCACCAGGCTCAAACCATCCCACGGGAGATCTACACCGTCCGCCATACAATGCCTCGTACGGGGCCATCTGAATACTAGACTGGTAGCTGTTGTTGTAGGCAAACTCAGCAAGTGGTAAGAGTTCATCCCACGAACCACCAAAGTCAATCACACATGCTCGCAACATATCCTCCAGGATCTGAATAGTACGCTCAGACTGCCCGTCTGTCTGGGGGTGAAATGCGGTGCTCAACTCAACCCGCGTACCCATCTCTCGCTGAAATGCTCTCCAAAACTGAGAAGTGAACTGAGTGCCTCTATTAGATATGGTAGACACTGGGACCCCATGCAACCTGACAATCTCCCGAATAAAGATCGCTGCCAACCGCTCCGATGGGTAAGTAGTACAAATTGGGATGAAATGTGCGGACTTAGTCAGCCGATCAACAATCACCCATACATAATCAAACTTCCTCGCCGTCCGAGGGAGTCCAGTAACAATATCCATGGTGATCCTCTCCCATTTCCATTCGGGAATAACCATACGCTGAAGAACACCGCCGGGTCTCTGATGCTCATATTTGACCTGCTGGCAATTTAGGCACTTAGCTACATGCCTAACAATATCCATCTTCATTCTCCTCCACCAGCAGTGCTGTCTCAAGTCTTGGTACATCTTTGCGGCACCTGGGTGAATAGAGTACCGCGAACTGTGTGCCTCCTCAAGTATCAACTCTCGCAAACCATCAACATTGGGCACGCATATACGGCCCTGCATCCTCTAAACACCATCATTGTCGATAGTCACATCTCTAGCATCATTATGCTGCACTCTGTCCTTAAGGACAAGCAAATGTGGGTCATCATACTGTCGCTCCCCGATGCGATCATATAAGGAAGATCGAGAAACAACACAAGCCAACACCCGACTCGGCTCCGAAATATCTAATCTCACTAGCCGATTGGCTAGAGCCTAAACATCATGAGCAAATGGCCTCTCCCCAACTGGGATGAAAGCTAAGCTGCCCATGCTAACCGCCTTCCGACTCAAGGCATCGGCCACCACATTGGCCTTCCCCGGATGATACAAAATAGTGATATCATAGTCCTTAAGCAACTCCAACCACCTCCGCCGTCTCAAATTAAGGTCTTTCTGTCTGAATAAGTGCTGAAGGCTGCGATGATCCGTGAACACCTCACAGGAGACACCATACAGGTAATGCCTCCAAATCTTCAAAGCATGAACTATGGCTGCTAGCTCCAAATCATGAACAAGGTAGTTCTTCTCGTGGGGCTTCAACTGACGAGAAGCATAAGCAATGACCCTACCCTCCTACATCAACACACAACCAATGCCAACTCCTGAGGCATCACAATATATAGTATAAGAATCTGAAGCTGTCGGTAGAATCAAGACGGGTGCTGTGGTCAGTGCTGTCTTGAGGTTCTGAAAGCTCTCCTCACACTCCTCGGACCATAATAAAGGAACACCCTTCTGAGTCAATCTAGTCAAGGGTGAAGCAATAGAAGAGAACCCCTGAACGAATCGGCGATAATACCCTGCCAATCCCAGAAAGCTACGGATCTCAGTAACTGAGGTCGGTCCGGGCCAACTCTGCACTGCCTCGACCTTCCTCGGATCTACCTGAATACCATCACAGGACACCACGTGCCCTAAGAATGCCACGGACTCAAGCCATAACTCACATTTGGAGAACTTAGCATATAGCTTCTCCTCCCTCAATCTCTGCAACACAATACTCAAATGCTGAGCATGCTCCTCCTGACTACGGGAGTAGACTAGAATGTCATCAATGAACACAATCACAAATGAATCCAAATAAGGCCCGAACACACTGTTCATCAGATGCATAAATGCTGCTGGGGCGTTGGTCAGCCCAAACGACATCACAAGGAACTCATAATGACCATATCGGGTCCTGAATGCAGTCTTCATAATATCCGAGTCCCTGATCTTCAGCTGATGGTAGCCTGAACGAAGATCAATCTTCGAGAACACCCTAGCTCCCCGGAGCTGATCAAATAAATCATCAATACGAGGCAGAGGATACTTATTCTTTACTGTTACTTTGTTTAGCTGCCCGTAGTCAATACACATCCTCATGGATCCGTCCTTCTTCTTAACAAACAGGACCGGTGCACCCCACGGCGACACACTCGGCCGAATGAACCCCTTATCTAGGAGTTCCTGGAGCTGCTCCTTCAATTCCTTCAACTCAGCTGGTGCCATACGATACGGAGGAATAGAAATAGGCTGAGTGCCCGGCACCAAATCGATACCAAAATCAATATCCCTGTCCGGCGGCATGCCCGGCAGGGCTGAGGGAAACACATCAGGAAAGTCTCGCACAATGGGAACAGAATCAATACTGGGAGTCTGGGCCTCGACCTCCCGCACAAATGCTAAATAAGAGAGACATCCTTCCCCAACCATTCGTTGGGCCTTGAGGAAAGATATTACCCTGCTAGGTAGATACTCAGTCGTGCCTCGCCACTCGATCCTCTGAATGCCCGGCATAGCCAAAGTGACTGTCTTAGCATGACAGTCCATAATAGCATGACATGGAGATAGCCAGTCCATGCCCAATATAACATCAAAATCAATCATGCTGAGAAGCAACAGTTCTACTCGGGTCTCCAGACCTCCAATAGTGACCAAACAGGACCGGGATACGTGGTCCACAACAATAGTATCCCCACCGGGGTAGATACATGCACTGGCAACTCAAGACTCCCTCGGGTCGTGCCCAAACGAGGAGCAAAATATGTAGACACATAAGAATAATTAGAACCGGGATCAAACAATACCGAGGCATCTCCGTGGCAGAACCGAAATAATACCCGTAATGACAAGCATCGAAGCAACGGCCTCGCATCGGCCCCGAAAAGCATAAGCATCTAGCCTCGTCCGCCCGATCGGCCTCCCCTCGAGAGCGACCCCTAGCCGTCCGACCCTCACCCCTAGCCGGCGGGCGGGTGTCGAAGTAGAAGGACCAGATGACGAGGGCTGCCCCCTCTGCTGATAAGATCCGGAAACAAGACGGGGACACTCCCCACGGTGGTGCCCAAACTCTCCGCACTCGTAGCAACTCCCCGTGCTGGGGGCTGAGACTGATAAGGACCTCTCGCGCCGGAGTGGCCACCGATGAACCAGGCCGAGATGAACCCCGAGCGGACGGGGCCCGCGAAGAACTCTGAGCTGGCATGGCACCGAGAGATGGCCGGCTCGGTGCGAACCCTGATAACCCTGTCTAGGTGACCATCCGCGACGATCCGAGTGACCCGACCGCGAAGACCCGAAAGAGCGACCTCGGCTCCGCCGACTCGGCCTCTCGGTCCGAGTGCCACCGGAACTAGCCGCTCCTCGAGGCCTCTCGCCTCCCTCTCATCCCGCTCCTCGCGACGATCCGTCTCTATGTCGCGAGCAATATCCACAGCATCCTCAAATGTACGACTCAAAACCCTCTCCCGAGTCATCGGAATACGAATGGGATAAATGAGGCCGTCCACGAAGCGCCCAATCCTCTCTCTGTCGGAATGAACCAACCACGGTGCATATCTGGACAACTCTGTAAACCTGATCTCATACTCTGACACTGACATGTCCCCCCGACGGAGACCCTCAAACTGCCTACGCATCTCCTCTCTCTGAGATCGAGGCACCCATTTCTCCAAGAACATAGTGGAGAACTCCGGCCATGATAGTGGTGCTGCCCCGGCTGGCCTGCGGCGCTCATAAGCCTCCCACCAAGCGAAGGCTGGCCCCTGAAACTGAAAGGTAGTGAAAGATACCCCACTGGACTCCAATATCCCTGCCGTACGAAGCATCCGACGACACTTATCCATAAAACCTTGGGCGTCCTCGCCCGGAGCACCAGTGAACACCGGAGGAGATAACCTGGCGAACCTCTCGAGACGACGCCGCTCATCGTTCCGTCGTAGCCGGGACCCCCGTCCCCCCGAATCCGATCTCGCCGTCGAACCGAACCACAGGCCGAACCCGAGGAGCCTCTCGGCGTCCGTGAGCCCCGCACCGCCGGCTCTGGAGCGCGCACCGCGGGGTCCGATGACCACCCCCGATCCCCCGATGCAGCCGCAGTAGTAACCGAAACCGCCTATGCTAGGCCGCGTGCATCGCTAGTATCCGAGCCGTGGTCTCCCGTAGACCCGAATAACAACGGGCACACCGCGTGCTCGATCCGGCGCCGCCGGCACCTCTCGCAATCGGGGCCGCGGGTCGACCGGCACCGCTCGACCGCTCTAACTCCACCACGACCACGGCCGCGTCCACGGCCTCGAGCAGGTGGTAGTGG
>JASVEL010002359.1:12500-27500 GCA_032618575.1 Nicotiana noctiflora | reverse complement strand
GAGTTTCAAAAGAAACCAAAAAATGGCTTATCAAAAGTAGTCTATTTATAAAAAAAATGAAAAAAGAACTTTCAAAAGTAAATCAAATTGTATTATTTAGACTCAAAGAAATAGATGAATCGAATGAAACGAAAAAAGAAAAAGATTCTCTAATTAGTAATCAGATAATTAACGAATCATTTAGTCAAATTGAATCTGGAAATTGGCCAAATTCTTCACTGATAGAAAGCAAAATGAAGGATTTGACTGATAGAACAAGTACAATCAAAAATCAAATAGAAAGAATTACAAAAGAGAAAAAGAAAGTAACTCCAGAAATAGACATTAGTCCTAATAAAACAAATAATATTAAAAAATTCGAATCGCCAAAAAATATTTTCCAAATATTAAAAAGAAGAAATACTCGATTAATATGGAAATTCCATTATTTTCTAAAATTATTCATTCAAAGATTATACATCGATCTATTTTTATCTATCATTAATATTCCCAGAATTAATACACAACTCTTTCTTGAATCAACAAACAAATTGATTGATAAATACATTTCCAATAATGAAATAAATCAAGAAAAAATTAATAATCAAAAAAAAATTCACTTTATTTCGACTATAAAAAAGTCACGTTATAATATTAGTAAGAAAAATTCACATATTTTTTTTGATTTATCCTACTTATCACAAGCCTATGTATTTTACAAATTATCACAACCCCAAGTTATTAATTTGTCTAAATTAAGATCTGTTCTTCAATATACCAGAACGTCTTTTTTCCTTAAGACTAAAATAAAGGACTATTTTAGAACACTAGGAATATTTCATTCTGAATTAAAACATAAGAAACTTCAGAGTTATAGAATCAATCAATGGAAAAACTGGCTAAGACGGCATTATCAATATGATTTATCTCAGATTAAATGGTCTAGATTAATGCCACAAAAATGGCGAAATAGGGTTAATCAAGGTTGTATGGCTCAAAATAGAAATTTAAACAAATGGAATTCATATGAAAAAGACCAATTAATTCATTACAAAAAAGAAAATGATTCTGAGCTCTATTCATTAGCAAACCAAAAAGATAATTTTAAAAAATGTTATAGATATGATCTTTTAGCATATAAATCGATTAATAAAGATAATTTTAAAAAATGTTATAGATATGATCTTTTAGCATATAAATCGATTAATTATGAAAATAAAAATGACTCTTTTATTTCTAGATTACCCTTTCAAGTAAATAAGAACCTCGAAATTTCTTCTAATTCCAACACGTCCAAACACAACCTTTTTGATATGCTCGGCAATCTTCATATCAATAATTATCTAAGAAAAGGCAATATTCTATATATAGAAAGAAATCTCGATAGAAAATATTTTGATTGGAAAATTATCCATTTTTCTCTTAGACAAAAAGAAGATATTGAGGCCTGGGTTAAGATCGATACCAACAGTAATCCAAATACTAAAATCGGTATTAATAATTATCAAATAATTGACAAAATTGATAAAAAAGGCCTTTTTTATCTTACGATTCATCAAAATCCAGAAAACAATCAAAAAAATTCGAAAAAAGACTTTTTTGATTGGATGGGAATGAATGAAAAAATATTTAATCGTCCCATATTGAATCTGGAATTTTGGTTCTTCCCAGAATTTGTACCACTTTATAATGTATATAAAAGAAAACCGTGGATTATACCAAGCAAATTACTTCTTTTAAATTTGAATACAAATGAAAATGTTAGTCAAAATAAAAACATCAATAAAAACCAAAAACAAAACTTTTTTATACGATCAAATAAAAAAATAAAGAATCGAATTCAAGAAGCAAAAGAACCCGCAAGTCAAGGAGAAAAAGAGCGTGGATCAGATATAGAAAACAAAGGAAATCTGGGCCCTGTTCTCTCAAAACATCAAAACGCTCTTAAACTTAAAAAAGATTACGCGGAATCAGACACAAAGAAGGGTAAAAAGAAAAAACAATACAAAAGCAACACGGAAGCAGAACTAGATTTGTTCTTGAAACGTTATTTGCTTTTTCAATTGAGATGGAACGATGCTTTGAATCAAAGAATGATCGAGAATATCAAGGTATATTGTCTCCTGCTTCGACTGATAAATCCAAGCAAAATTGCTATATCGTCAATTCAAAGGAGAGAAATGAGTTTGGATATAATGCTGATTCAGGAGAATTTAACTCTTACAGAATTGATGAAGAAGGGGATATTGATTATCGAACCTATTCGGTTGTCTGTAAAAAATAATGGACAATTTATTATGTATCAAACCATAGGTATTTCATTGGTTCATAAAAGTAAACACCAAACTAATCAAAGATACCCAGAACAAAGATATGTTGATAAAAAGAATTTTGATTTGCTTGTTCCTGAAAATATTTTATGGTCTAGACGTCGTAGAGAATTGAGAATTCAAAGTTTTTTTAATTCTTTGAATTGGAATGGCATCGATAGAAATTCAGTATTTTGCAACGAAAACAATGTAAAAAACTGGAGTCAATTTTTGGATGAAAGGAAACCTCTTTATAAAGAGAAAAATGAATTAATTAAATTGAAGTTCTTTCTTTGGCCTAATTATCGATTAGAAGATTTAGCTTGTATGAATCGTTATTGGTTTGATACCAATAATGGTAGTCGTTTCAGTATCTTAAGGATACATATGTATCCACGATTGAAAATAAATTGATAGTACTATATATCCTGTTTCCTATAGAGTATCTGAAAGTAAACAAATGTACACATGCTTTGTCTTACATCTCATTTGAATCTAATTCGAGTAGACGGTACTAAATCAATAAGGTATCGATTAGATCTAGAAATGAATCAACAGAATCTTCTTCATTTTAGGATTTTAGGTTTAAATTAGTCGCTTTTGTGAATGAAAAAAAAAGTACCTACCATCTTTTTGGATTCCTATCTGAATCAAATTTTGAATTTGATTAATTTATTGGAATTGATAAAATTAGGAGTTCATAAAGAAATTAAGTCTATATACCACGTTCAAATTACTGGCATTATTATTACTGATCGATAAAATTCGATAAAATCCATATCTGTAAAATAAAGAAAGGGGAAATTCTTTTATGGTAAAAAATTCTGTCATTTCAGTTATTTCTCAAGAAGAAAAGAGAGGATCTGTTGAATTTCAAGTATTCAATTTCACCAATAAGATACGGAGACTTACTTCACATTTAGAATTGCACAAAAAAGACTATTTATCTCAGAGAGGTTTGAAGAAAATTTTGGGAAAACGTCAACGACTCCTAGCTTATTTGTCAAAAAAAATAGAGTACGTTATAAAGAATTAATTAATCAGTTGGACATTCGAGAGACAAAAACTCGTTAATTTGCTTTATTTGAAGAGTCATTTCATTTTCACTTATATGTTTCGATTAAATTTTGATGAACTTCTTTTCACTTTCAGCAATTCATGGAAGAATGAATCGGTAAAAAACTTATGACTGCACCAACTACAAGAAAAGACCTCATGATAGTCAATATGGGGCCTCAGCACCCATCAATGCACGGTGTTCTTCGACTCATCGTTACTCTAGATGGTGAAGATGTTGTCGACTGCGAACCAATATTGGGTTATTTACATAGAGGGATGGAGAAAATTGCGGAAAACCGAACAATTATACAATATTTGCCTTATGTAACACGTTGGGATTATTTAGCTACTATGTTCACAGAAGCAATAACCATAAATGGACCCGAACAATTAGGCAATATCCAAGTACCTAAAAGGGCTAGCTATATCAGAGTCATTATGTTGGAGTTGAGTCGGATAGCTTCTCATTTGTTATGGCTAGGACCTTTTATGGCGGATATTGGTGCGCAGACCCCTTTCTTCTATATTTTTCGAGAAAGAGAATTGATATATGACCTCTTCGAAGCTGCCACCGGTATGCGAATGATGCATAATTATTTTCGTATCGGGGGAGTGGCTGCCGATCTACCCTATGGCTGGATAGATAAATGTTTGGATTTTTGCGATTATTTTTTAACAGGGGTTGCTGAGTATCAAAAACTTATTACCCGGAATCCTATTTTTTTAGAACGAGTTGAAGGCGTAGGCATTATTGGGGGAGACGAAGCATTAAATTGGGGTTTATCGGGACCAATGCTACGAGCTTCCGGAATAGAATGGGATCTTCGTAAAGTTGATCATTATGAGTCTTACGACGAATTTGATTGGCAGGTTCAATGGCAACGGGAAGGGGATTCATTAGCTCGTTATTTAGTACGAATCGGTGAAATGACAGAATCCATAAAGATTATTCAACAGGCTCTGGAAGGAATTCCAGGAGGGCCTTACGAAAATTTAGAAATCCGACGTTTTGACAGATTAAAAGATCCTGAATGGAATGATTTTGAATATCGGTTTATTAGTAAAAAACCTTCTCCAACTTTTGAATTGTCGAAACAAGAACTTTATGTGAGAGTTGAAGCCCCAAAAGGAGAATTGGGAATTTTTCTCATAGGAGATCAGAGCGTTTTTCCTTGGAGATGGAAAATTCGCCCACCAGGTTTTATCAATTTGCAAATTCTTCCTCAGTTAGTTAAAAGAATGAAATTGGCTGATATTATGACAATACTAGGTAGCATAGATATCATTATGGGAGAAGTTGATCGTTGAAATGATAATTGATACAACAGAAATAGAAACTATCAATTCTTTTTCCAAATTGGAATCCTTAAAAGAAGTCTATGGGATCATATGGATGCTTTTCCCTATTTTGACTCTTGTATTAGGAATCACAATAGGTGTACTAGTAATTGTTTGGTTAGAAAGAGAAATATCTGCAGGAATACAACAACGTATCGGACCTGAATATGCTGGCCCTTTAGGAATTCTTCAAGCTCTAGCAGATGGGACAAAACTACTTTTGAAAGAGAACCTTATTCCATCTACAGGAGATACTCGTTTATTCAGTATCGGACCATCCATAGCAGTAATATCCATCTTTCTAAGTTATTCAGTAATTCCTTTTGGTGATCACCTTGTTCTAGCCGATCTTAGTATTGGTGTTTTTTTCTGGATTGCCATTTCAAGTATTGCTCCCGTTGGACTTCTTATGTCGGGATATGGATCAAATAATAAATATTCCTTTTTAGGTGGTCTACGGGCAGCTGCTCAATCAATTAGTTATGAAATACCATTAGCTCTATGTGTGTTATCAATATCTCTACGTGTGATTCGGTGAGACCTAAAATTTCTCCAAATTCTTTTCTTTCTAGAAACAAAGGTAAAAAGATTTGATTGAATATATATATTTTCATTTTTATTCAGCATTTGGGTTGATGAACTAAACCAGATAGTTATATGAGTGAAAGAAAACGGCTTGTAAATTTGCAGTAAAAAGGTTGAGTCTCATTTCCTATGTACAAGAATCAAATGGTGAAAAAAGTAAACATAAGCAATAGATATTGTTTACCCCAAGATTGGTGAATTGTCATGATAGCTTGAAGCGGGTTCAAAAGATCAACTGGATGGAGTTTTTACTGTCTATTACCATAGATGGATTTCCACAACGGGAGGTTGAAAGCAAAAATGAGTGGATGGTTAGGAAGACCAAGATACACAAAGGATTAGTAATTGAGATTATGTAAGTTATCCAAGAGGATATTTCTGTACATAAAAGGAATTCAAATTGGGGCTTTACGTTCGTAGAAATGATCAAGAAGTACTCCCCATGATTCTGATCCAGAGTATGTTCCTATCCACTGAGTAAGTAAATAACTATCAAGAACGAAGTAATCTTTTACTTTGGTTAAAGGCCCTTTTTCTGAGAAAGGAGAATAGGAATGAAATAAAATAGAAATAGAAAGAAAAGAATCTAATTGCAAAAGAAAAAAGGGGGGATGTCTTTTTTTTCTTACTTTTTTCTTTTTTTGTTTTTATTCTTTCTTTCCTATAATTCCATTTTGATTTCTATTTCGAGAGAGAAATTTTTTGTCATGATTCATGAACTAATGGACTCTCTAATTTTTTTCGTAATTGAAAATTCGAGGTTGAAATGTATATGTGATATTGCTATAAAGCGCATTTTATTTAATGATAAGGTTATTATCAACAAAGAAAAATTAAAATTCTTAAAAGATGAGATCAATTCAGAAGCCCGTATTTATTAGTTTTAAATATAGCAGACAGAATTCCATTGGTCTAATTTGGGACCTTAGGATAGATTTTTACTCTATCTGACAAACATATCAAGATAAAGAATAGGAAAGGGTCCTTAGATTTATTTGTGACCTCTGAGGAGCCGTATGAGGTGAAAATCTCACGTACGGTTCTGTAATAGCGATGGGCACAGTGATGTTATCATCGACTATGATTATCTAACAGTTTAAGTACAGTTGATATAGTGGAAGCGCAGTCAAAATATGGCTTTTGGGGGTGGAATTTGTGGCGTCAACCCATCGGGTTTATCGTTTTTCTAATTTCTTCTCTAGCGGAGTGTGAAAGATTACCTTTTGATTTACCAGAAGCAGAAGAAGAATTAGTAGCAGGGTATCAAACCGAATATTCAGGTATCAAATTTGGTTTATTTTACATTGCTTCATATCTGAATCTACTAGTTTCTTCATTATTTGTAACAGTTCTTTACTTGGGAGGTTGGAATCTTTCTATTCCGTACATATTTGTTCCTGAGCTATTTGGCATAAATAAAAGGGGTAAAGTCTTTGGAACACTAATTGGTATCTTTATCACATTAGCCAAAACTTATTTGTTTTTGTTCATTCCTATTGCAACAAGATGGACTTTACCGAGGCTGAGAATGGACCAACTATTAAATCTTGGGTGGAAATTTCTTTTACCTATTTCTCTAGGTAATCTATTATTGACAACCTCGTCTCAACTTCTTTCACTGTAAAAGACTACAATATTCTAGATTCACGACTTGTCTCAAACAAGAGAAAGAAACAAGCATAAAATCTTTTTTATAGATATTCTAAATATGCTCCCTATGATAACTGAATTCATAAATTATGGTCAACAAACAATACGAGCCGCCAGATACATCGGCCAAGGTTTCATGATTACCCTGTCCCACGCAAATCGTTTACCTGTAACTATTCAATACCCCTACGAAAAATTGATCACATCGGAACGTTTCCGAGGCCGAATCCACTTTGAATTTGATAAATGCATTGCTTGTGAAGTATGTGTGCGTGTATGTCCTATAGATTTACCCGTTGTTGATTGGAAGTTGGAAACTGATATTCGAAAGAAACGATTGCTTAATTACAGTATTGATTTTGGAATCTGTATATTTTGTGGTAATTGCGTTGAGTATTGTCCAACAAATTGTTTATCAATGACCGAAGAATATGAACTTTCTACTTATGATCGTCACGAATTGAATTATAATCAAATCGCTTTGGGTCGCTTACCAATGTCAGTAATTGATGATTACACAATTCGAACAATTTCGAATTTACCTCAAATAAAAAATGAATAAACCCTAAATTCGAAAAAAATTCCGAATTACGAAGGCTTAGTTCGGATCTAAAAGAATGATATTTTTGCTTGTTCAATTCAAACTAGTGGTTGGTTAATGAGACTCCTAGCTTAATTTAGATTGAAAACAAAACGGATTTCTATATTATAGTTATAATAATAGTAATGGTTTCAAAGTAGATAAATGATATCCAAAATCGATAGGTTTAAACTACTCGTTCGACGAATAAAGAATTGATAGTGGTCCAATAAAATAAAAGCATCTACGTCAATTCATACCCATTACAATCTCATTCAATTAACAATTTAGAAGTATCATAAAAAATTGAAAAACTTCTTTTTTCCTGGTCAGGTCAATAAAGTCATGAAATTCTTCGTTTTTGATTTTTTATAAAAAATGGATTTATCTGAACCAATACATGATTTTCTTTTAGTCTTTCTAGGGTCGGGTCTTATATTAGGGGGTCTAGGAGTGGTATTACTTCCCAATCCAATTTATTCTGCCTTTTCCTTGGGATTGGTTCTTGTTTGTACATCGTTATTCTATATTCTATCTAACTCCTATTTTGTAGCTGCTGCGCAGCTACTTATTTACGTAGGAGCTATAAATGTTTTAATCATTTTTGCTGTGATGTTCATGAATGGTTCAGAATATTACAAAGATTTTCATCTTTGGACCGTGGGAGATGGAATTACTTCGATGGTTTGTATAAGTCTTTTTATTTCACTAATTACTACTATTTCAGATACGTCATGGTACGGGATTATTTGGACTACAAGATCAAACCAGATTATAGAGCAAGATTTTATAAGTAATAGTCAACAAATTGGAATTCATTTATCAACAGATTTTTTCTTCCATTTGAACTGATTTCAATAATCCTTTTAGTTGCTTTAATAGGTGCAATTGCTGTAGCTCGTCAATAAAAAAGTTCTATTAAAACTTGGAATTCAAATAAAATTTTGTTCTGTCTTATCACATTCATTTTCCTTCAATTCTATTTGAATTCCTGTTGTATAAATAGAAAGACTTTAGGTCAATCTAGTACCAATATATTTCTTTGTTCCATACTTGTTATATACTAGTCAATTAAATCGGTTGAATTGTTGTTCATATTGAAAGGAGTCGAGATTGATAAGGAGTTGTTTAATGATTCTCGAACATGTACTTGTTTTGAGTGCCTATTTATTTTCGATCGGGATCTATGGATTGATCACAAGTCGAAATATGGTTAGAGCCCTTATGTGTCTTGAACTTATATTGAATGCGGTTAATATAAATTTTGTAACATTTTCTGATTTTTTTGATAATCGTCAATTAAAAGGAGACATTTTCTCAATTTTTGTTATAGCTATTGCAGCCGCTGAAGCAGCCATTGGACTGGCTATTGTTTCATCAATTTACCGTAACAGAAAATCAACTCGTATCAACCAATCAAATTTGTTGAATAATTAGTATTAATCATCTAGATTCTAATATTGATAAATCGATTTTAATTAGCATGTTTGCTATGTAAGGTGTGATCTTGTTTGCAAAACATAAGAAATCAAAGTATTTTGGCCCTCTCTCATATCTCATAAACCAATCCAGAAGGGGGTTTTGATTAGAAAATTATGATAACTCATTGATTCATCTGGTATATAAATATATCATTATATGATTCGTTTCTAAGTTTACTAGATCGAAAATTTCGAACATTCAAAAACGTATAGACCCAATGTCACATTCAGTAAAGATTTATGATACGTGTATAGGATGTACTCAATGTGTCCGAGCCTGCCCCACCGATGTATTAGAAATGATACCTTGGGACGGTTGTAAGGCTAAACAAATTGCTTCTGCTCCACGAACAGAGGACTGTGTTGGTTGTAAGAGATGTGAATCCGCCTGTCCAACAGATTTCTTGAGTGTCCGAGTTTATTTATGGCATGAAACAACTCGCAGTATGGGTCTAGCTTATTGATACGTTCGAGAAAACTCTACTTGAATCCATTTAATTTTTTTTACCGACAAACCTGTGCTCGAAAATCACAATATTTTGAGCACGGGTTTTTATGGTCCAAGTGTATCTTGTCTTTACTACGAATTATTTTCCTTGGTTAACAATAATTGTAGTTTTTCCAATATTTGCGGGTTCCTTAATTTTCTTTCTTCCCCATAAAGGAAATAGGGTAATTAGGTGGTATACAATATGTATATGTATTTTAGAACTCCTTCTAACGACTTATGCATTTTGTTATCATTTCCAATCGGATGATCCATTAATCCAACTAGTGGAGGATTATAAATGGATCAATTTTTTTGATTTCCATTGGAGATTAGGAATAGATGGACTTTCTATAGGACCCATTTTATTAACAGGATTTATCACTACTTTAGCTACTTTAGCGGCTTGGCCAGTTACTCGAGATTCTCGATTATTCCATTTTCTCATGTTAGCAATGTACAGTGGTCAAATTGGATCATTTTCGTCTCGGGACCTTTTACTTTTTTTCATCATGTGGGAGTTAGAATTAATTCCTGTTTATCTACTTCTATGCATGTGGGGAGGAAAGAAACGTCTGTACTCATCTACAAAATTTATTTTGTACACGGCGGGGGGTTCTGTTTTTCTCTTAATGGGAGTTTTGGGTCTTGCTTTATATGGTTCTAATGAACCAACATTAAATTTCGAAACATCAGTTAATCAGTCATATCCTGTGGTTTTAGAAATAATATTCTATATTGGATTTTTTATTGCTTTTGCTGTCAAATCGCCCATTATTCCCCTACACACATGGTTACCAGATACCCATGGAGAAGCACATTACAGTACTTGTATGCTTCTAGCCGGAATTTTATTAAAAATGGGAGCGTATGGATTAATTCGAATCAATATGGAATTATTACCTCATGCCCATTCTATACTTTCTCCTTGGTTGATGATAATAGGTACAATACAAATAATCTATGCAGCTTCAACATCTCTTGGCCAACGGAATTTAAAAAAAGAATAGCCTATTCCTCTGTCTCTCATATGGGTTTCATAATTATAGGAATTAGTTCTCTAACCGATACGGGACTTAATGGAGCCCTTTTACAAATAATATCTCATGGATTTATTGGTGCTGCACTTTTTTTCTTGGCGGGAACGACTTATGATAGAATCCGCCTTGTTTATCTTGACGAAATGGGCGGAATAGCTATTCCAATGCCAAAAATGTTCACGATGTTCAGTAGCTTTTCGATGGCTTCCCTTGCATTACCAGGTATGAGTGGTTTTGTTGCCGAATTGATAGTATTTTTTGGAATAATTACCGGCCAAAAATATCTTTTAATTCCAAAAATACTAATTACTTTTGTAATGGCAATTGGAATGATATTAACTCCTATTTATTCATTATCTATGTCACGCCAGATGTTCTATGGATACAAGCTATTTAATGCCCCGAAGGATTCTTTTTTGATTCTGGACCGCGAGAGTTATTTCTTTCGATCTCCATCTTTTTACCCGTAATAGGTATTGGTATATACCCCGATTTCGTTCTTTCATTAGCAGTTGACAAGGTCGAAGTTATTCTATCTAATTTTTTTTATAGATAATTTGGATGACTGAAATAAAAAAACCTATGTTTGTTTTGAAAAACATTCTTGGACAATGAAAAAAGAAGACTTTTTTTCTTCTCTTAACTCTTAAGTTAAGTAAAAACAATGAAATTGAACTACATATGGTAGAAAACCGTGTGAATCATCAATACAATATTTGATTCACACGGTCCGCACGCTGGTTCATACAATGCGCCGCCCGCTCTTGTATTTGTAATAACTTGTCTTGAATTCAATTAAATGTTGATGGAAAAGAACCATAACTATGTAACCCTATTCCTAAAAGATTGACCCCAAAATAGCATATCCAAATTATAAGAAAGCCTATAGACGCTACAATTGCAGAATTTGCACCCCGCAAATTTCTATTTGTTCGAGTATGTAAATAAATTGCAAATACGATCCAAGTAATAAATGCCCAAGTTTCTTTTGGGTCCCAATTCCAATACGACCCCCACGCTTCATTAGCCCATACCGCTCCCGAAAGGATTCCTATGGTTAAAAAAGTAAATCCTAAACTAATAACCCGATAACTCCAATAATCCAATTGTTGAATCAATTGGGACCTGTAATAATTTTTAGCAGAAAAAAAGAAGTATTTTGTAAAACATTTTCACCCAAGAAAAATGACTCGTTTAAAAAACCATTGCTCTTATAAAAAAGCTGTCTGTTTTTTCGAAATGTAATCACTAGAAGTGCTACTGATAATAATGATCCACATAAAAGAGCTGCATAGCCCAATATCATCATACTTACGTGCATTATTAACCACTCGGATTGAAGAGCAGGTACTAATATTACAGATTGGTGTATTTCAGTTAAAATACCTGACGTAGCAAAGCCTTGGGTAAAAATAGCACTAGGGCCAGTTATTTTACTTAAAATTAAAACATTTTTTTTGAAATACGGAATTATATGAATAAGGGAGAAACTCCATGAAAGGAAAATTAATGATTCATATAAATCGCTTAGTGGGAAATGTCCAGAAGAAATCCAACGAGTAACTAATAATCCTGTTATAGAGAAAAAAGTAACTATTATGCCCTTTTCTGCTGAATCGTATAGTTTTACGATTTCATCGACTAAAAGGGTTATCAAATGAATTGTAATTACAATTGAAACGATCGAAAAGGAAATGTGAGTTAATATATGCTCTAAGATTGAAAATATCATAAAAAATCTTAAAAAAGAAGAGTCCCTTAATTACATAATTCTAAAAAGGAAATCGGGAATTGAATTCATTATAAGATCTATTTATCCTTTTTAGAAGACGGTATGCCGCCACTCGGACTCGAACCGAGATGCATTAGCACTGCTTCCTAAGAGCAGCGTGTCTACCAATTTCACCATAGCGGCCTGTCTTGAACTCATAATAGCCTATGAATAAGCAATCGTCGAGATTGAGGAAGCTATTTTAGTTTAGTAATGATTCAAATGGATCAATAACAATCAAAAGTTGTTCAAATAGGAATTTGAAGTTGAAGGTTCATTATTTTAGATTTGAGTTTAGAGTCTTAGTTTTTTTTATTTAACCTGGGACTTTCCTATATTTTATGCTTTCCTAGAATTGAACTCTTGTAACTAAACCGTTCTATACTCAATTAAGGAATAGAGTTCCAAAATTTTATGTTTTCATTGTTTAATCAGCTATTTCCTATTTATTTTATTTCAGAAATCTAAAACAAAAAATGGATTTTGAAGACAAAATAGAAAGAAAAGAACCTATTTTGCATGGCTCAAAATTGACAACCAGTCATACAGAATTTCATTAAGCAATTTTCTCTATTGGGTTAAGGACAAGATATACATGGGGATCTATATAATAATTCAGAGAAAATAAAGAGTTAGAAAGTTAGACAAAACAAAAAGGTTTCAAAATAGAATCAATTAGTTTCAATGAGTTCTTAACTTTCACTAAGTTTAACTAAAGATTTTTATATACGTTCTTCTATAGATATGGAAATAGAATGGAAATATAGAATTTTTTTTAATGGAATTCTGCAAATAGGTCGATGGGGAAAATGAAACTCCCCACCTTGGAATAGAAATGATGTTTACTCTTTTGTCAATAAAAAAGTTATTATTCAGTAAATAGAGGATTTCCTAATTCTATTATTTTATCTATCAATCAGAAAAGCGAAGCGAGTTCCATTACGTATTGATTGGTGAGCTAATCAATATCAAATATGAAAGGGAAATCATGAAATTATTCAATTAGATAATAATTGAATAATTTAAGAATAATTGAATTCTTTTTTCAAGTTTATTCAAATTATTCGAACGTTTTATTACTTATTTATTTTTGTTTGGCGTACAAAAAAACTTTTTGAATTCCCGGTAGAAAGAGATTTCGCTAACGAAAAAGCCTTTAATGCTATCGAATATCCCTTCCTTTTCCAAATATTTTTACGAATACGCTTTTTTGATGTCGAAGTGCGTTTTTTTGGAACTGCCATTTAGAAATAAAAAAATTACTTATTGTTATAGCTGGATGTGAAAGACATCTATTGTGCAAAACGAATTCTTTTTACTACTATTTATTTTCGAGCTAATAGTGTCGTCCTAAAATAAAACATTATCGAGATAGGCAAAAGATGTGTGAAAATTGAATAATACTGGAAATAAAAAAAGAGGGTCAATATGTGTGTGTTTTTTTTTTCAAGTTTTTCTATTCCATAAAACATTCATAATTGTAAAAAAAAAAGGTTCTCTATTGACTGGTATCTTTATTTCACATTATTTTTGATTCATAAAATCTATACCTATAGAATTTGCTAATCGGCTGTTCTGTAGAAAGGAAATTAGTTGAACTTAATAAAAATAAAAAAGAAAATAAAGAATCCAAAAAATACTCGATTTCTATTTATGGTTCCACATTTCATTTACATGCAATAAAATACCTCGAAAGGTTTAAAGATAAGAACCGCATTTTTACTTCATGAAATGAAAAACTTGAATCCCCGTTCGATTCACTGGTCAAACTTGGAGAAAAATAGGCCTATTTCAAAAGAGACTAGTAATTAATCCCTTTCATATCATTTGACCAATTGTAACTTCTTGATTTCAATAGTTGAAGTATTTAGCAAAGACTCAGAATAAGTAAGAATAGAAAATTCGATTTAAGTTTTAAATTAGTTTAAGTTAGTCCATATTTTGACTTTTTATTGACTCCTTTCAAAAGAGGTAAGATCCGGTGAATCGGAAACAATTAATTAAGAATTCAAAACTTTTTTATGGAACAGACATATGAATATGCGTGGATCATACCTTTCATTCCACTTCCAGTCCCTATGTTAATAGGAGCGGGACTTATTCTTTTTCCAACGGCAACAAAAAATTTTCGCCGTATGTGGGCTTTTCAGAGTGTTTTATTGTTAAGCATAGTCATGGTTTTTTCAATCTACCTGTCTATTCAGCAAATAAATAGCAGTTCTTTTTATCAATATGTATGGTCTTGGATCATCAATAATGATTTTTCTTTAGACTTCGGATACTTGATCGACCCACTTACTTCTATTATGTCAATATTAATCACTACTGTTGGAAGTATGGTTCTTATTTATAGTGATAATTATATGGCTCATGATCAAGGCTATTTGAGATTTTTTGCTTATATGAGTTTTTTCAGTACTTCCATGTTGGGATTAGTTACTAGTTCGAATTTGATACAAATTTATATTTTTTGGGAATTGGTTGGGCTGTGTTCCTATCTATTAATAGGATTTTGGTTTACACGACCTGTTGCGGCAAATGCTTGTCAAAAAGCGTTTGTAACTAATCGTGTAGGGGATTTTGGTTTATTATTAGGAATTTTAGGTTTTTATTGGATAACAGGGAGTTTCGAATTTAGGGATTTATTCGAAATATTCAATAACTTGATTTATAATAATGAAGTCGATTTTTTATTTGTTACTTTATGTGCTGTTCTCTTAT
>JASVEL010002358.1:0-34809 GCA_032618575.1 Nicotiana noctiflora | reverse complement strand
AATTCCACCCTAGATAATCTCTCTCAATGTACATATCTAGTACGGGCTCATATTATGCTATACAGCTAGAGCTACGGCTGAGTGTATGTTTCCAACATGATATAAGGGTCACCTAGCTTTATAGGTTCTCTAATGCTCTACAGATCGGCACAAGGCCCCAAACATGGCTTTTAGCCCTATTGTACAGTTGTAATATCAGTAACAGTCATACCACACAGTATTCTATTAGCCGGGAAGGACTAAGTCCGAACCCCCAATCACAATGTCACCACGCCCATCATAGAACGCGTGTCTCATCTCAATATAGCACTGTGAAGTGCTAGTACGGGGTTTCAAACCCTTAGTACATTGTTTACTACTACCACTCACCTCGAACCGGTAGAAGCTTCAATCCGCCTTGCGCTTGCCTCGCAAATCAATCTCCTCGGGTGCCAAATCTGCTCAAAATCATAGAGAATGCATCAATATACGCTAATTTCACGAAATTCATTCGAAATAACCCAATTTATTTCAAAACCCACAAGTTGTCAAAACCCGACTTTTGGTACACTTGTCGAAAAATTACAAAAATCACATATTCGGAATCCTCATCTCGATACGAGTCTAGGCATATAAAATTTACCAAAATCGGACTCCATTTGCCCACTCAAATCGGTGTTTTTCTTTAATTTAGGCCTAGGGCTCAAACCCACCTTTAATCTTCCATTTACAGAAATTTAACCCATGATTTCATGCTAAAATGATGTAATTAAGCCACAAAACTTACCTCCAACGAATCCCCGATGAATTACCAGCAATTCCCTTGAGTTTCTCTCTCTAGAACTCAAAAATGGCGTTTTTGGGTATTAAACCCGCGACTGGTTCTGTTCTGAACTTAACTTCACTGCCAACCTCTTTTCTTCATCGCGTTCGCGACGCCTCTCACGCGAACGCGATGCCTTTTTCCTCTTCTTCATCGCGAACACGGCAAGCTCTCACGCGTCCGCGAAGATCAATTCCTCAGCCTCCTGACTTTTACTCTACGCGGACGCGACGTGAAGTCACGCTTCCGCGATGCCTTACCTTTTCCTCTTACGCGAACGCGACCCACCCATCGCGAACGCGATGGCCAACTGGCCTCAACCTTCGCGAACGCGGAATTTCCCTCGCGAACGCGATGCCTTACTGAACCTTGCCTTCGCGAACGCGGAACCTTCCTTCGCGAACGCGAAGGCTTATTTTATGCCCAGTGATCTGCAATTTACAGCAGACCATTTCTTGCTTCCAAATGCCGGATGATGGTCCGGATTCACCCCGAGGCCCCCGGGACCCCAACGAAAACCACCAACATACCCCAAAACACGATACGAACTTGTTCCAATCATAAAAACACCATCCTAAACATCAAAATCACCAATTACACACGGATTCAAGCCTAAATTTCTTAAAACTTTTCGAATTACACATTCGATGAAAAACCCGACCAAACGACGTCCGAATGACCTGAAATTTTGCAGGCACATCCAAAATTACCTAACGGAGCTACTGCAACTGTCGGAATTCCATTCCGACTCCCGGATCAAAATCTCACCTACCGTTCGGATTTCGCCAAAATTCAACCTTAGCCAATTCAAGCCTATTTCTACACCGGGCCTCCAAATTCAATTCCGATCGCTCCCCTAAGTCACAAATCACCTTCCGGAACTAACCGAATCATCGAATCCGATTCCGAGCCCTCTAGCTAAATAGTCAACTCCGGGTTGACTTTCCTTATTCAAGTTTCCTTCACAAAGGCTATATGCCTCATTTCCAATCTCAATCGCTCCTAACTCACCCGATAGACTCTAACACTGATATAAAATTATAAAACATGTATTTACAACATAAAGGGGTGGTGATTCCCGTGACGACGGGCCGGGTCGTCACAAGAAGCTACAGCTATTGTGAGCAGCGTTGTCCAACTGTTTGATAAAAGTTCCGAGAGGTACATTGCTGCAACTTCTCTTGATAATGATTGTATTTAATGACAACTTGAATTTGAGACCTTTGAAGATATGTATCTTGCTGATTTTTTCTTAGAACCTGAGCCCATTCCGGATTTATATCTTGATAAATTTTTTATGGAAATAAGGATGGCATTTCAACAAGTGCAATGCATTCTGATAAACTAGTGCCTTGAAGGTGTGTATGAAAAATCTCATGGAGGAGTAGAACATGATGAAAGTTTTCTTTCAATCTGGACGGACAACATGGTGAGTGTACCGCATTTTGTTTTTCAGATAGATAGTTTGTGCAAGCACTGCTCAAACATAGTGGTGGATGATTTCAAGGGAATTATTAGTTCGTCTTGTCCTATTGATACCATGTTCAATGTTCAATATATTTGGAATAAGTATCCATTTAATTCTACTGCGATGGATTTGTGTTTTTGGGATCCAGGAATAAGTTCTATGTTCCTGGCTCTAATAGGTTCTATAGAGAACGTAGAGGAACTACTTTTTTTGGGATGTACATGCAAGTTTCCGTTTTCTAATTTTATGACTAGAGTGTGGGATCCTGAAGAACCATGGTGTGTTAATTCATATATTTTACAATCTAATTCGTCACTAGAATTCCTTATTTTGTTGTTGGCATTGCATGATGACTATATGGTGCAACACTTGGAACTTGATATTTCAGAGAAGGTTTTAATCAAGGATATAACTGTTGCCTTTGGAAGCAATTTGACAACCACGTGTTTTAACAAAAGGCTTGGAGTAAGGTATGATAGTGTCCCGACATTCCATTTAAATGTGTAATTGCTACTTTTGGACTTGCACCGGAGAGTTTAGATGCGGGTTCTAAGTGGCATGGAAAGATTGATGAACTGCAATGTATGTGGAGCAATATTAATATGTGGCTTATAGTGCCAAGGATTATGTCTCAACTAGACATAAGAACAGTGCATTATTTGTAAATGCAATTGAGGATTTAAGGATTAGTGGTGTATTTCTAAAGCCAATTAGAAGTGGTGGTGCTTCTATCTGCTTGACTTATGGATTTGAACAACAATTTCATAAAATGTCTCAGTTTTTTAATCCTAGAGGTGGCATTTTGCTGGTACAATTAGTGCGGCTATGGATTATTTCTTTGAGGGTTGTGCCACATTCTACCGTCAAAGATGATAACTTATTTGGTAGGACCTTAATCAAGAGATACATGTCATTATCATCTTATGCAATTGGAGAAAGAATTGCTCAATCTTTAAGTCAAAGAAATAACTTGAGAAACTCTTTAGAGAAATCAATTTCATTGCACATTCATTAATTGTGTTTCCTTCTATGGTTTTGCTCTTCAGTTTTTGTGTGGCGTAGAAGGCAGAGTAACCATGAGCAACAACAATTAGTGGCAAGGGTTCTGGCATTCTTGATGCCAAGAGTGATTTTTAAACATACTAATGAAGGAATAGATAGCTCAATTGTTTGGCTTCCACTAGGAGAAAAACAAGATTATTTAAGCATCAGAGTAGCTCATGTAATGCACTATGTTATTAAAGAAAAATTTGAGCGTGAAGAGATCTACAAGTTTTATCAAGATAATTTGTTAACTGGGGAGATTTGGTTGCTTGACACACAATTGAGTTTTTACAACTTTTCCCTTATGTTAGCATTGGTGCTCTACTCGAACCTTGATGACAAGGTTCTAATTGAGGACATGGGTAATGTCATGATGGATAAGGAGTTTGGGCTCAAGGATGGCATTAGGCCGTCTGAAGATGCAAGAATTGGGCCAACTAGAAAAAGCAGAAGAACTAAAAGACCACCACAGAAGCTTTCGGGCTTTATATGGGATCGAGGTTAATGAATTGAGTACATTGGAATGAGAATACTAGCAAGGGCACACGAATGGTTAAATAGGCAAATAGTAGAACTAATGCGGGAGGCTGAACTTTATAGAAACTTTTCCCTCTCTCGTCTCTCTCCCCCGACCATTTCTTTTGTGGCTCTGTCTTCCCATCCCCTTTCTTTCTGATCCTAATCCTTAGTTATTGTATTTTTCAGTGTAATTCATTTGTTATCACTATAAATATATCAATCGGTTATATTTGTATTTGGTTGTAGATATTGAATCCGTAACAGTTGTTTTACCTAGTATTTGCAGCCCGACAATAATTTTGATAGAGTTGAAGAAAACACTTTTATCTAACGCCTATATGTAGAGGCGGCGGAGCTTTCACCTATGTATAAGGGTGTACAAATCGAACCAAAAAATCGCACCAAACCGAAAAGTCAAACCAAATCGATTAAAAAACCTAGCTATGCTTGGTTAGATTTGGTTTGGTATTGAATAAAAATACCCGAACGAACCCGACGTATAAATATATAATTTATATATATATATATATTATTTAAGATTTCATATATTTGGGATTCTCTTGCGGGATATAAATTTTAATAGAACATGAAGTGCTCCATATTTATTACCTTAAATAATGGGTTGTATGATCAGTTTCTTATCAAGTGTTAGTGAAATACGTCTATCTCTTTGTTATTGCACATTCATATCATATGTTAAGATGTATTGAATTCTTATATCGTTTTCGAATGTGAAGTGGTTATTAATATTTAAGTATCATATTGATTTTTATGTTTAATTACTAAATTCGGATAATCTGAAAATGTATATCAACGAAAAATTATTGTCAGACAACTAAAAAATAATTATTATGCGTTAACTAATGGAATTCTCGCATAAGAATATTTTAATTGATAATATGTTTGTTAACTTTTTATATTTTTACTAAATAGATGTATACGTATCAAATATTTAATAAAGTAAGATTGAAATATATGTAAGTAACAAAACCCGAAAATCCGATAAAATCCAACCCCGATCCATGTACACATGGGTATGTGTGTAAAAAACACAAAATCAACAAATTTTAAATTTTGAACTTATAATTTAAAAAGTATAGATTGAACCCATTAATTTAATTTGTGATTCTGTCTTTTGCCTATATGACAGTCTTCAAGTGTTTTATATACATTTACCTATACTAAATACTAGATACTAAATTATTAGCCAAGTAAATTAGTAAAATTCGTTATGTCATTTCGCAACGAGATTTTTGTCTGTTCATATATGTTTTATTAGGTTACTTTCTTTGCATAATAATACATATATGCTTCTCATTTGATTGATCTTCTAGCTGTACTTCAATATGGAGTATTTGCTTGCTTATCTGATGCAAGATTTTTGTGTAGTTACAAGATAAATTTGACTCTTTTTTATTAATTTCTCTATAGCTACTGAGAAGGTAAGTAAGATAATATGTTTACACTGAAAACTAAAACAAACGAGGTAAATAGGGAAGTCTAATAATTTGTATTTAGTTGTACCACAAAGCGTATGCTTTCGTGTAACCCTTTCAGATTTCGTCCAGTTTTTGCAAAATCAGAGTCCTATTTCCTTCAAGTGGCAACTACCTTCTCTAATGACATTTCAGATAATAACATACAACAGTTATCACACAACTTAAGGGGCAAATTTAGGATAGTCCGTTTGAGTTACTGGGTTCGAAATCTACTATATGTACTAATATAGTGAATCTTTTAATGCATGTACAAGGTCAGAGCTAAAGCTATTGTGTTCGGATGAACATAATATCTATTACACCACATACGCCACTGCACAGCTTTGCACTCTTAATATAAATATGGCAGTCGCTTGCTCAACATGAACAAGCACAAAAGTGACTTATGTTTCAAACTGCTTGCCTTGAAAGGTCTGACCAAAATTCCAGTTCTTGGGAGCAACATTGTAAGATGTCAATGTGACTCCATTACTACTAGTAATCTCAAAAGAAAGTGGCTGATTCTTCAGATCAGCATTGATGTGCCAGTTTTGGCCCCAATTCCTACCCATAGAAAGCCATCCTGTTCTGGAACCCTTAATTTTTGCTGCCACTATATCACCTGCGCCTGCAACATTACTGATTAGAACTGACAAGAATATTCCAGCACCATCGAGAGTGAACCGAACTCCTCCTTCCTTTCTGCACTTTATTCTGTTGGAAATTATGAAGAAAACAGTCATATATCCATAAACTGACGATTCAAAACAGAAAGAACTAAAGTATTACCACAAAATTGCGCTTCCCAAAACCAAGGAAAATAAACAAAAAACTGGCACATATGCGTCTTGTTGGGATTTAAATCTAAGAAGAACTGTCACGAGACTAGAAGTGGATGAACACCAAATATTACGTGGATAGACACATTTGAAGGTGCATAGCTCAAACATTTGGTAAATTCAGTGTTAGATCTTTTTATCCGGTGTAGTTAGAAGGGGAACAGAAGAATTGCTAATGTTGGTGGTTCCTATGACATCCAGGAAAAGTTGAGAAAATTGTGGGGCCTGGTGTTTTATTCTAACAGCAGACAACTTGAAGAGAAGGAAAATTCTTACCACTTGGTACCTTATATGCGAAGTGGCAGGTGAACATGTTGATTATCTGTGGGCGCTGGTATTTTATTTAGCAGCAGACAACTTGAACAAAAAAGAGGATTCACACCAGCTAGTACCTTATATGTGTAAAGGCAGGCTAGCAGGTTGATTGTCAGCTGGTGCATTGTGAGATAGCGACATAGGAAGTCTCTATGCTGCTCAATGTTTTTATGAGCTGCATAATGCTAAGACTAAAAATGAACTGTTGTGGAGCTGGGTAAGAGTTGTTGCACTTGCAGTCCATTTAAATGCCCTAATGTTGACTATATGGAGAGATAGAAACCAGTGCCCCTCAACAGGTGAGGAACCCCCTAATCCAGTTTTTAAATATTTTGTTATTTATTTTTATACTTTTGGAGCTTGATGTGTATACCAACTTGACGATTAGCCGAGTTTTATCACAGTAATACTTTTTAACATGAGTGAGTCCTCTTATGCATGGGGGTTTCCCTTTTTTCTTTTCTTTTTAGGCTATAAGGTTGTAGAAATGTACTAGATAATGTTAGTTGCTAAAGAATGCAAATGCAGGAATTCTCATCATAAAATTCTTACCACAAATATATAATGCAGATGACATATGCAGTGCTGAAATTCTATATAATGTTAATACTTAGTCACTTATGAACCTAAACATATCAAGTTAGCTTTCCCGATCAAACATTCCTGAAGACCTTTTAACTTTAAAGCCAAAATGTCAAAAGAAAGATCATACAGCTTGAAAGCTTTCCAGATATCCTGAGAGGTTACAAATTTCCACCTCATTAGGGGCGGAATCAAATTGACATTTCGATGTGATATTACTCTTTCAACACGAGAATGCTCCAGACATTATGGAAGTTCTTCATAATACCCGATGAAACCAAGCCTACCCTACATGACTTGGAGCTGCCTTTGGGAAACGTACCAGATTAGGTCAATTAACACGGATGCATCGACTACAACTATGGTGGAGAAGGATAAGTTGGCTGGTATTTCTGTTTCGACTTTTGGGTTTTTACAAAGCAGTCAGCACATCTCTACAAGAGAAAGCGGAGTTAAGTTACATAGATCAAGTTCCTAGCTTTCTGTTCCGATTCAATGACTTCTTAATTCAATTTTTTGTGTGTGAGAGAGAGAGAGTGTGAGACGTGTGAATGTGTAGCATATATTTATTAGTTGTATCTCATTCATACCCGTACTCTTACCCATATTCCCAAATCCAAAGATTTAAGTGATGAAGAATCTGACTTCTAAAATGTTGGACTCATATCGGATTCCTGTACGTGCATACATGTAATATAGATTTCTCCAAATCTGCATTATCTCAATCCATGACCATATGTACTCTTACTTTAGAAGGTACTCTTTACAAAAGTAAGTCCATTTATAATGGTGCTGAAGGAAGTGTTCGTATTATGGGCCAAGTCACTAGACATCATAGAGTAATCTGCTGATTGATATCCTCAAGCTTTCCTCCAAAACACACAGATACAACAGCGCAATAAAGCTGTTTCTTGTAGAAAGGAAATGGCTGATTCAACTAGTTAACTATCCTTGTCAACGTAGTACTAGCTGATTATGATATGCAGGTAATCTATAAACAATTTACTCTTCCCAATTCCCATCAGACATTCCACTTTTCCGATATCTAATTTGGTTTCTACCTATTAAAGGGTCCGTTGGATTATCCTGACATTCCATAAAAATCATTCGCAACGGATTCTCAAATCGCTTCTGCTCCCTGGCAATTATTGGACTACAAATTTCATCCAAATCTTCCCCAATCTCTCCAAGAGTACAGTCTCTCAATTCAGCCCTTGAAGTCATGAATATTTGATCTTTGTATAATTTGCTCACACAACAAATGCTAAGGTAAGACAATAGCAAGAAGCTAAAATGTAGCTTTTCTATGCTGGTCAAAACCCATGCTGCTGTACTTTTTTCTAATGCCCGCCACTGCAACATCAACAACAACATACCCAACAATATCCCACACCGTGAGATCTGGGGAGGCTAGTGTGTACGCAGACCTTACCTCTACTTTGTGAGGATAGAGAGGTCGTTTCCAATAGACCCTCGGCTTAGGAAATCATAAGCACCACATTAGTGAAAATATAGACAAGAAGAGATAGTACCAAAAAGCCATATAAAAGCAAAATAAAAACAACAAAATCGTAAGATGACCAACAATGAAAGAGAACAACGGTTAGTCCTAAAAACCTACTACAAACAGAATGGGAGAGTGCGTACCAATACTACCAGTATGACCCGTCACTGCTTCTGAACTTTAAGTTCTTTTTAACAAGGAACTAGGAAGATTTTACTGATAGACTTTCCATAGGCAGTGGTATATGAATATAAATGGATATTCAAACTAACTCACAGAGACATATAATGCATATCCTTCAGCAAATAGGATCATACCTCTATATTGAAATGCAGTACAGCTTTGGCCACAAATACATAAAACTGCAGAAATATTTCATGCTACTTGTACATTCTAGACATGCTTTGGATAGTGTAGAATGTCTAATATTTGGTATCGGAGCAGTCATTATAATCAATGTTTGCGAAGTTTTACCGTAGATCTTGGGGAAAAGGTATAAAAACACCCCTCTCGAATTATCAGTTAAGTACATTATACTTTGCAACCTTCCTATGATCTCGTGGACTATTTTGAAGGGAAATAATTAACACTCTATACTAAACAATCTTCTTATTCAATAACCTTAGTCACTGGCAAATTAGTCCAGGGGTGCATGCAAACTTGCTCGAACTATTATAAAAGAAGAAAAAGGGAGAGCGAGAATTACTGTAGCTGCACGTACCTGCGATATTGAATGGGCATATTGGAAGCTTTCCAAATAGCAATTTTCTCAAAGGCTTCAATGGGCAACACAAAATGTGCATTAGGAGGGTTACAATGGCCCCCACCATCTGGTTCAAACCCATAATTGGGAGCACAAAAATTCGTCGCCGTCACAATAATTGATGTACCGGGAATGCACCACCGCTGGTCCTCCACACACCTGACTTGAAAGCACGCACCGCAGATCTGACCCCTGTCAAACAACACAGTACTAAGACCAGCTGTGGATTTACCATAGCCGTTTCTCTCCAAATCCCCGTACCCGCACGCGCCGCCCACAGCATCACGTGGGTCCGCGGCGGCGTAGTAGGTGGCCCGTGCTGGTCGCCACTCTGTGGTAGTGGAAGATGGAGACCAGTTATAGTGGGAACGGGCGAACGACGACGTGCAACAGAGTGTGAATGTTACTAGTAATAGTAGCACTAGCATATTTGAGAGCGTGAGAATTGACTGATTATTTTGCTCAAATGTTCAGAGGTGGACGATTTCAGTACTTGGGATTCTGGAAAAGCTATCAATTTTGTGTAGATTTTGTTGAAGTTAATTGTAGCATAAGCTGCTGTTAGTGGAATTTTGAAGTAAAGTGAAGCAGAGTGGGGTCATTGGCTCCTATATTGAACTTTTGAAAGTTGCCGTTGTTCAATTCTCAGCTTAGAATTTAAGATTTTCTATTTTTTTTAGCCATCTCAATTCTGGTATGCCCAAAAGCCCGATCATCAGGCTTTTTAGACTCTTTCCTAATTCTCTCGTCCTTTCTCATGAAAAGCAAATCCGGTAATCTCTACCTTGTTTTTTGGCAGACATTACTTATCAGGTAATCAGGCTGCTGGCATTACGATATGCTTCACGCTTATATTCATACAAACAAAATCATGGAGATGTGCATTTAAGTGACCATATCGGGTTTTTATAAACCATTACAAGTACAACTAACCTATATATATTTTAGGCTGCTAGCATCACAAAATGCTCTGCTACGCTTATTCATAGCATTATTATATAGTAGCAATACATAGTGTTATATCAAGGAGAAGCAAACCCGAAAATAAAGAAGATAAAAGTATATTAAATTTTAACGTGGGAAACCCTTCAAATCGAAGGTAAAAATCACGGGATTATAAAGATCCAAAAAGCTCCATTATAACAATAAGAGGGTTACAAAAGCTCTCCAAATTCAACAAATCAATTGAAGAAGGAAGAGAAGTCACAAAATTGGAGTTGCTGCTTGGGGCTCGAAATCAAATGTTATAGGTAAGAAAATTCGATCTTCACCGTTCAAATCAAAGTTCAAGATGTGACAAACACTCTAAAATTTCAACCCGATCCAACAGTTAACAAATTGGAAAACGTAATTTGAAGTTGGTTGGTCGGAATAAAAATCTGCAGCAAAATAAATATTTTTCTTCTGTCTTCTCTCTTGATGAAAGCACTTTAAAAAATCACTCTTATGTGCTTAAGCCTTTCAAAGACTCACAACAACGAGCATAAAACAATTCTTTAGGGTTATCCTATTTATAGATAATGAGTGGTGCTTTCTCTTAAAATCAAAACCAACTCTAAATAGGAATAAAAACCGAATCTAATTCCAAACAGGAATGGAAACCAAAAGAGAATAGGATTAGACCATTGGGCCCTTGGATGAACAACATGGGCATGAGCCCAACAAATTCTCCCTCCAGCGAAGGGGACAAATATGTCTTCAAGTAGAGGAACTATTGATAAGCTTCATGCCTCCCAATTTTTTGCAAAACGCATACTTATCTACAAGCTTAACTATGAATTCCTCATGCTGCTACATATAAATAATCTCATCTAATTCATCATGAAGAAAAGCATTCTTTATATCCATATGCTCAACCTCTAAATCTAGACTTGCGGCTAAGCCGAGAACCACACAAATAGAAGATATCTTCACAACAAGGGAGAAAATTTCATCAAAGTCGACTCCTTTCTTCTGGCCAAAATATTTAACAACTAACATCGCTTTGTACCTGAGAGCAGAGGTATGGTTATCTTGCTTTATTTTGAATATCTATTTGTTTGATAAAGCTTTCTTACCTTTCGACGATTTCACTAATGCATATGAATCATTCTCATGGAGTTCTTCATCTTATCTTTCATGGTTTCTATTCACTAATCTTGGTCAGTATCTTGCAGGGCTTCATCATTACTCATTGGTTCTCCTGTATAAGTCAAAAGTACATATTCATGGGTAACACATGGACTTTTTGCTTCTCCCTTGTAGATCTTTTAAGAGAGGTTTCAGGTGCACTCAAATTAGTTACCTAAGAAGGAGTTGGTTGTTTATCAATTATAACTTCATCCACTGGAGTATCTATAACATCTACACCATGATGATCATTTTGATCTTGGTCACTATCTATCGCGCCCATTTTTCCTTGCGGAGTCCGGGTTTTGACATTTATTGGGAACAACTCATTGGGAATTAGGTATTTGACTTTGAAGAGCCGCCACCTAATGGATTAAGGTGCGTTAGGGCACCTAGAGCAAATTAGTTTGAATTACTAAAGATTAGGGTAAGGGCTCGAAATAACCTTAAGGGGAAGGTGTTAGGTACCTCTCACAGTCCACAATAGCGGGTCCCAACCGAACTCAATTATGTGAATTAGTCATTTAACAGATAGGAAGTCTAAGCACATATTTGCAAAAGGAAGTTTAACAGATAGGCATTTTAAGCACACATATGTAAATAAATGAGGTTTAACAAATAGACGGTCTAAGCACACATATGTAAATAAGGTGAAGGAAGTCCTGGGTTTGTTGGCTTTTAAGATCACATCTGTACAATATCTAGTAAGCATTCCTCAAATAGAGGGGTTATACGTGGCATTAGCGTACAGGTCATCATATTCTCTACTACCCAATTACCCTCCCCTTGGTCATAGCCTAAAGCATTCGAGCAACCTTAAAATGTATCCTATGTGTGCACTACCCATTCCTTTACTTATATAGTCCGGAGGTATTTGGGACTTCTAGTTAAGGTGGATCGAGACTCTACTACAATAATTAAAAGGATAAACTCTAGGGAAGAAAAAAAACATATAAGACTGGACCAAATATTGAACAATTGAAAGGCTCATATTTTACCTCCACAGATAGAGCAAGTAAGTGCATATCTCAAACAACAGATTTCAAATATTTGAGAAAAATTCCTAGAACATGATATCTAGGCGAGCATGACAAGAAGAGAATATGCAATGTTGAGTTAAAGGCAAAAGTCTTGAAGGCCTATTCCGTTTGCCTACTGAATTTTAGATATTATTAAATCTAGGCAGTCACGAGAAGCAAAACAGTTTCACAGTTTATTAAACCTTAATTACCTATAGGCTTTTCTAAGCATGAATTAGCAGCAACATGTCATCTAGACATTAATTAAAGACCATAATTATGAATCAGTAATTGACAGACAAATTTTGTGTATTTGAACCTATATGCTTGTCTAGGTGCTAAAGAATGATCACAGGTACTACAGAATTGGTTTCACACTTTTGTCTCTATGAGTATGATGTCTAAGTATTTTTTTATGCATATTTCCTTATAGTCTAGGTGACAACTGATTTTTTACGCGTTCAAACTATAGGCATGATTATAAGAAAATGTAGTAAATATCGTAGTAACATGGTCTCTAATGCACATAGAGCATTTGTTGAACGTGATTACCAAGACATAATTGATAAATAACCTCGGAACCAGATTTTTTAATGCAAGGAAGAGAATGCAAAATGGAAGTTTTGAATAGATAGTGTAGTAATCCTATAAACATATTTTCTAATGCACATAAAAAACTAGTAGGCATTGTGAGCACATGATTTTTGCACTGGGCAAACAATTCTAAAATTAAAGTAAATATATTTTTGAGTGCAATTGTGTGCCTTGTTTGAAATTAGCCACTTTTTGTGTGTTTGAATAATTAGAAATTAGAAAAAATCAAAAAAAAAAAATAGGTTAGCTAATTACTTTGTTTTAATTAATTAGTTTTAAGAAGAAAACCATCAAAAAATAGTTTAAGTAGCGGAAATTAGGGAAAAATAGTAGAAAATTGCTCAAAAAATATTAGATAATTAGTATAAGTAAGTAATTAAGTTTTTATAAATATTCCATAAAAGAAAAAGAAAAAAATAAATAAAATCATAAAATACAAAAAATAGTTGGGTTTAATTGATTTGGGCCAAAAGAACTGAATTAAACGGCCCAGTCCCTTAGCCCAAAGGTCAGGCCGGATCCATTAAGTGTGAGATTCAATCTCAGCCGTCCATCAGGCTGAATCCAACGACCTGAGTAATTGGCTGAGTTAATTAGTTAATTAAAATAATAGGATTTGATCTGAGTCGTCCGTCCAAGCTTATCCAACGGGCAAGACCTTTGGTCTCCCAGACATGCGAAACGGCGCCATTTTAGTAATGCCCCTATGAGCCGTTGATCTCCATCAAACGAACGGTCTGGATTACCTAAGACCCCTTGCCTATAAAAGGCTTGTGTCTGAAGAATTTGCCCATTTCTTCAGAAGTCCAAACCCTAGCCGCCCAAGAACCTCTCCCGTCTTCATCTCCTTCATCTTCTTCTCCGCATCACCTCTGCTTAACCCTAGCCGGCCATGGAGGCCGCCACCTTTCACGGTGGTCTCCGGCCATCCCCTTCATCCCCCTTACCCTCTTCTCCTTCTTCTTCACTTCAAACGACCATCAAACCCTAAAACATACCCCCTTTCTTTTGAAACTCCGGTCACCGAAACTTCACCGGTGACCATCAAACAATGAACCACCACTCCAAACCAACGTCAAAAGGACCATCTTGGTCCGATCTATCCAACCATACCACCCACGCCCTTCGAATATACCTGGAACTCCTCAAATATCCCAAGAAAGGTTGCCGGAAACCTAACTCCGGCGACTCGGAACTTCGAACCCCTTCAAGACCCATTCTTTTACCTTCCCAAACACCTCTCTGCAACCAAAACCCTAAAAGGTTTTGTCTTGAAGCCTAACAACAGAAAACAGAAAGAAAAAAAATGAGAAAAAAAGAAAAAAAAAAGAATAAAGAAGAGTCTGAAGGACTGAAAAGAAAAAGAGTGAAAAAGAAGTGAAATAGGAAGCTCAGGGGACAGGCCCTGCGAGCTAAGTCTCCCTCCCTCTCTGTGTTTTGCTTGCTTTCTTTTTGTGTGCCATGTTTTCTTTTGTTTTGTTATGTCCTGTTTAGTTTGTTGCATGAATTAGGGTTGTCTTTCGTTTAATTTTAGTTTGCTTCTCTGTTTTAAAGATTTCCCTGTTCTTCTTCATTCTTGGTTTGTATTTAAGATTTCTTATTTGTTGATTTTAAACATCTCTGTTGTTTTTCTTGTCTATGTTTAACTGCATGGTTTAGTTTTAGTTCTAGTTTAGCCATTTTGATTCCCACTCTCCTTCATCTCCTGTTCATATTAGGGTTTTCTTATGTTGGTTTATGATATCTCTTATGTTCTTTTATCTGCTAGATGGCATGCTTAAGATTGGGGTCTGATCTTTTGAAACCTGATTTATTGATTCTGCTTCTCTTTTCTGTCACTTTGTATGATAGATTTAGGGATTTTTTTCTTCATTTTTATTCTTCATCTTCATCTTATCTATCACACGCCTGTATTAGATTAGGGTTAGTATTTGGAAAGTTTTAGATTTAGTACGTTCTGGCTATTATCATTCCTGCTTTACTATGTTAGAACCAAGTCATGATAGTTTAATTGTTCTTGTGTTTAGATAGGCTGTGTTCCAATTCTCTTGACTGCTTTGTGGGATTCAGTCCTAATGTGTTTATGTCAAATGAACTTCGAGTGTATTTTGAGTCTTTTAGTGAGTCATTCAACATAAAATGGTTGTAACTAAGCCTGATTGATGTTAATTGGCACTTTGCTATTGAAAATTAAGTTTGTAAGTCTAATTGATCGAGATTCAACAATACTCAACCTTTTCTCTGAGTTTTGATTAGTTGATGGACAAATTTGATTTTATTTGGCTATGTGTGCAATTATCTGTTGAAATGGCTATGTTTGTAATGGTTTTGTGTTAGTATGAACACTGCCAATGCCCATCATGCCTAGGTGATTTGGTTATAGCTGCAATAGAATTAAGACTCATAAGTGGTTAAAATTGAAAATCAAAAATAGGTTATTAGGCAATAATTGACCTAAGAGTGATCAACTTTGAAAAGGTTGACCAACTCTATAAGGTCCAAACACACCAGCCCACCTCAAAAGGGGCTGGTTGTGCAAAAACTAGTTAAGCTTGCAAATGCAAGCTCACCAAGGCTCATTTGAGCCCTGAATCTTAGGTGGCTAGGTCTGCAAAGACCTTAGCCCAGCCTATGATCAGTCAAAAAGGCTAGTTTTTCCAAAATTGGCTAAGTCTGCAAATGCAGACTTGCCCAGGCTCTGTTTGAGCCCTGAACCTTAGGTGGCTAGGTCTGCAAAGACCTTAGCCCAGCCTATGTTTAGTAATTGGGCTTCAATTACCCAAGCTAAGTCTCAACTTGAGACTGGCCATTAGTTTAAGAGTTTAAATGCCTTAATAAAGCAGGTTAGTCCTGCAATTAGTCTTAAAAGGAATTAAATAGGTTAATTCCCAAAAATTGGCTAAGTCTGCAAAGGCAGACTTGCCGAGGCTCTGTTTGAGCCCTGAACCTTAGGTGGCTAGGTCTGCAAAGACCTTAGCCCAGCCTATGTTCAGTAATTGGGCTTCAATTGCCCAAGCTAAGTCTCAACTTGAGACTGGCTAAGTTTTAAATAGCTAAATATAGTAATAAGGCAGGCTGGTCCTGCAATTAACAAGAAAATGAAACAAAGTGGTTAAAATTGAAATAAGTCCTTAAGTCAAAAGTGGCCAGTCATTAAATACTAATACAAAGACTGGCCCTTAGTTAAATAAGAGGAAAAATTCTGAAAACCTGACCTAGGTAGGTCGGGTAATTCAGCTATGCCTCTAAGGGTATAAAAGGGAACCAAATTGGTAAAATAGTGAATTTCATAGAACATAAAGGGTTGTGGGAGTCATTTGTACCCTTGATTTTTGCAATTTTGCAGAGATTAAAAGGTATAATGGTCTCCCTAAAATGGGAAATCAGTAAAAATCTTTAACCCTTAGGGATACTTTGGTAAAAGCCTTAAAAAGGAATCTAATAGAACCTTCCAGCACATGCTGGAAGGGTTTTTGATAACTGAAAATAGGGTCTAAGTGTAAGTTTAGCAATTTTAAAGGGGGGGAAGTGGGATTTAATCCCATTCTTTCTCCCCAAGAAATCAGCCATTCTCACACCTATATAAACCCCCATAAAGAGTGAAATAGGGGCTGGCTTTTGAAGAAAAGTTCAGAGAAAAGAGAATACTAATATAGCAATAGGCTTCTTCTGCAATTTTCGAGTGAAATTTGGGGGAAATTCATCTAATCTTTTGGGTTTTGCTCGAGTATTTGCCTGGGTTTCTTCTTGTGTTGCTGTTGCTGTGGTTTTCCTTATTCATTGACATCCAATCCATCACTGTTGTATTGCTGTTCGAGTCTTGTTGTGCTTATTGCTTACCCCCTAGAATTCATTGGCTTTTCTTCTTATTGATCCAGGTATTCTCCTGTCCGAAACCAAGCTGTATTGATGATTCTGATGAAATAACATGAAGATTCAGCTTAATTTATCTATCATTATGAATCTGTAGTTCATTTTGTTTTACTGCCTTAGTAGCTTAGATCTGTAGCTTTAGTGGTAGTACAGAATGTAGTAGTATAAGAACAGAAACAATAACAATGTAATAGCTAACATAATAGTAGTATTATAATGGTAGTGTAGTCGTAGTTGTAGATCACTTAGTTAACTAGGTAAGAATCATAAAACAAGGCTAAATAGCTCTAATATGAATCTCGATGACAGTAAGCTCTACCAACGCACGTAGATAACATAATTTGGAAAGTCAATAGCTGAATCAAAGTAAGGTCAAAAGAGAAACAAGTAAAAATGAAGTAATAACTCAATAAAGACCGGATTTGTGATATCTAATAAGTTTAGTAAAATCCGTAGTGTAATTGTGCAATCTGTAAACAACTCGTTTTAAGTTTTAGGTAATCTGAATACCATAGGTAATTGGGTTGAACTGTTCTTTTAATCATGCTTCATATATAGCTAAACCACTTTTAATCTCTCAACTAGTAAATAACTAGAATGATAGTATAAACTCATTAGTAAAAATCAAAATCAGAGATAGTCTGTTAATTCAAGCTTCGTGTACAGTGGATATTTGGCTTATAATCATTGCTGATAAATTGTGTATTGATTTTCCTTTTTCCTGATTATTAAAAGTATCTGATTTTATTCTCAATCATGTGCATCTGTTTTACTATGAATTCTCGTTTTTCATTCCTATTATTTCCAGTTGGTTTGGGCCCAACACGCAACGCAGGCCTGAACTGTGGCATTAAATTAGTTAGGCTGTCAAGTGTAAGCCTGAAAACCGCTTGGGCCTCTAAGGCCTAGGCATATTTGATATCTGTTTAAACCATGGTATGAAGAACCAGGCCTAATAACCACAAATTCGACGGGCCTGGAATTTTAGTAGTACATATGGCTAGGGAAAAAACAAAGATAGAAAATACAGTTAAACATTAGGATTGGACTTTTAAACGAATAATTGGGACGAGCCTCGAACGATATTAAACAACGGGGCCCCCTTTTAGTAATAAGATAATGTGAATAGACTCGGGAAAGCTAATAGCGAATTTCATAGCTTCTCCCTAAAGACTTAAAAGCCGCTAGACGTTATTAGGCACGATTTAATATACTTTCCTTAAATACGAATGTGCACTTGGTGCGACTCAAATCTCAAATCCCAGCAAAGCCGAAACGTACTAAAAGTCACAGGCGTACTCGTTGCGGTGTGACTCGAGGTGCGTTTTCGCAATGTCGCAAATTCTTTAAAATATTAAAAGCAAAAGCACATACATATTGTTAAAATCTATATTGGGTCAAACAAGAGTCGAGAATGACAATTGAGCGACCGTGCTAAAACCACGGAACCCGGAAATGCCTAACACCTTCTCCCGAGTTAACAGAGTTCCTTATCCAGATCTTTATTTCGCAGACATTCTTGAAAGAGTCAATTTCCTCGGATTCGGGATTAACCGGTGATTTGGGACACCATTATTATCTCAAGTGGCAACTCTGATTATTAAAACAAAAATCCCGAACCGATTGTCCTTTAAATGGAAAAACTCCTTCCTCTATGCTATTATATCTGTCTTGGGTATTTGAGCATCGAGGTATACCCTATAAGCATATTTATATGTTTTTCCTAGGTGGGGTAGTAAAAAGGGAGGTGTGACAGGCATGGCTTCTAACTGAAATAATCATAATAGTTTTATGAGCATGCTTTCTAATGCATATTGGCAATCATAACGGTCCTACGGACATGTTTTCTACCCGATTCCTGCAAAAGATATATAAAAGTCCCTCATTTTTTACTAATTTCTCCAATATATGTTTACAAGAAATTATTATTATAAACCAATACTAATAATAAATTATAGATGTGAAATTACTACAACTATAGAAAGCTTGAATATAGACCCAAGAGATACACCTGGCAGAACAGGCCTTCAACCAATCTACAAATTCCATAATCTTATTGTTAACCCAACAAGATCCTGGTATGCCAAAGTTCCCAAAGGCCTCAGGGACCTCAGTCAATATTCACACCAGGAAAACTTTCAAAGTAACTCTTTGCGAGCAAGCTTGGAAAGTCAACTCCAGTGTGTCAAAATTTAGAGGAGCCTCAGGGACTCCTAAGCAATGCTTACACTAGAGGGGCAAGACACTAGGTGTTCTAAGTATAGGAGTAGTGTTTGAAAATTGAAGTAGTTTCAAGAAAATAATTTAGAAGTAAATAGAGTTTGTGGCACTCTAAAGCAAAGGTTTCAGCAATCAAAGAGTAAACAGAAAAACATGGTCACAAAGTTTCAAAGCAAAGATTCCCACTGCCCAGGCTTAGCCTAGTTCATTAGTTAACACTAAGTGGCAAATAGCATGTTGAGAACAAACAACTACACAGAGAGGGGAGCAGGGGTTGGGGAGTCATAATGATCATAAGAAATAAGCATGAGTCTAGTTTACATGGATACACAGAAGTCTAACTAAAGCAGGAACATATAGATTGAGAGAAGGACACACATAGATTCAACCAAACAGAGGCATGCGGGTTATTGGAGTCAACATAGAGGCAAACATGTGATGGCGGTAAACATATAGGTTCGATCAAGACAAAAAAAAGGCATGCTAATTAGAAGGGATCATAAAGGTTAAGTCGAATAGCAAGAAGCATGAAACATAATTGGATGGCAATACATATGTTGACTAAGAACACGAAGCATGAAATGCGTAGGTTTAGTTAAAGATAGACAGACTGATCTAGAAGATCCTACTGGCTTAGCAACATAAAAGAGACATGCTGGAATAGGAAGTACATAAATTAAATTCATACAGAGGATTTCATGATAGTAAAGTGGGAGATAACCAGTTAAAGAAGCAGAAGCAGAAAGTAAAGTAGCAAGATTCAATAGTCTAGTCCTGGCTTTCAGCCGACTAGACAAACAGATGAACACAAGTAGCAGAGAGATGAGAGTAGAATTTGTGTGTGAGTGTGCTTATGAACTGTTGTTCGTGTCTAGAAGAATAAGAATGAGAGTATATATAGCACTTAGAGAGTAGAGAAAATAAGGTAAGGATATGTCAGTTCATAAAACAAAGGTAACCGAATAACTCAACCAGTTAGTTGGGGATTTAACTAATCAAATCATACAAAAAATCTGGAAAAGACCCTTTAGAATAGGAAGGGACAATCAATGATAGAAATTAGGGCTCAAATACGGTAAGAGAAGCAACCATACCATATAAAACTTCTGAATCAGTATAATAGTTTAATTAAGGAAAATGGTACTAATTAAAGTCATAAATAAGGCAAGAAGGCAAATCACAGAGAAGTACCGATTAGAACGGGAAAATATAATTCGAATCCCTAATAAAATTAGCCAAAATAATTAATTCATAGAAATAAAAACATAACGAAAGAAAAATTGAAGAAATCGGTGCCATAAACAGAAGTACCTAGGGTTTAAGTATATACATGAAAAGTTTGCCCGACTAATAAAGGAATAATCAGGTTTAACCCTTGAAAATTAAGAAAAATCATTTGAATAGAACTTATGACGAACCCTAGTTCTGAGAAGCCACTAAAATTGAATAATAATAAGGAAAATAGAAGGTTTTTTCGAAGAAAATACTAAATAATGTTCAGAATGTTTCAGATCTACAAGGATCTAAACAAACAAATTAGTCATGAGATTAGAGTTTCGAAAATAATAGAGGTGAAAGAGACTTGGTCCAAAGTCATAGATTCGAACTGAAAATAGGAAGAAAATAATATTCATGAACGATAATGGCCATATGTAGACCTTTGAACGATCTTTGAAGCAAATCTGAGTTGGATCTTTTCAAGGTCCCTTCATGCAACAACATGGTCGAAGAACTAGGAGAGGTGAGAGGCTGGTAGAAGCCTCGAACCACCATGGAGTCTTATGGATTAGGTAGTAATCGAAGGAATTTGGGGTAGATTTTAGGTGACGGTGCTAGGGTTTGGGCGAGTCTCTAAGAAAAAAAGGAGATGAGAGATTTAAGGGCAGCGGGCATGACAAATGAACCGGGTTAGGGGGTTTGGTTGAATTAAAAATGAAAGGTAAATCTTGAACCATTGATCTTCTAAGATCAACGACTAGGATTTATCCTTTGGAAGGGTCGGGTTAAGGACTAGGTCATGGGTATGGTTTAAATTTGGCCAGGTTTAATTGAATTAAATTGGGGGTCTGATTTAAAAGGGATCATTTGTTAAATACTTATTTAATTGCTAATAATTTTTTTTTAAAATAGCTAATAAATTATAAAAAATGATTTTAATGTCTATAATTGTTTTAAAATAATTAATCAATATTTTAAAATTATACAATGCTATTTTCTGGTAAAATAATGTAATAATGCATGCATAGACTATAATTGCAAAGTAATTATAATTGTAACCTCAAAATATATATATGTGGCTATTTGTGCAATAATTGAAACTTAGTACATGTGCAAATGATAAATATAAGCCACGAAATTATTATAAAACTATTTGTGAGGCAATTAGTTATTATTTTATAAATAAAATATTGGGATAAATTAATTAAGATCTTTTTAAAATGCAAAAATTGTATGAAAAATAACAATTGATGCCAATGCATAGTTTTAAAAATTTTGTAGGAAACAATTGGGTATCAACATTTGCCCCACTTTACCCGAAAAGGATGAAAGATTTTTCAGGTCAAGAAATGACGGCCAATTTTGACCAAAGGGATATTTTGAAAAATAGAGGTCGAACTCTGGTCTTTGAGCTGCCTACATGTCCCTGGTTTTATCGGAATTAGGCCATATGTAGTTTTATACCCAACGGCGAGCGGAAGCCGATGGAGTTATTATAAGAATAGCGGCCAATTCCTACAAAGGTAATTTTGTGAAGGGTAATATTGGATGAAGTTATGATTGTGAGCCTGGGATGTAACGGGAGGATTATATGGCAGATATCTGGACATCACAGAGTAAGGTGGATAATTGATGGGAATCAGTTATGAATGGGAAAGTAAAAAATGCATGTGTAGAATTCGGAGTGAAGGCTGCTCTTGTTTGGAAAAAGGTTACCTCATGGGTTACCTGCAAAACTTAGAACACATAGCGTGCAAGTATATCAATTACTGCGAGAATTTAAACATGATGCATATTCCCTTTGAACCATGAAAGACTGTCTTTGGACGATGCGGATGACGTCCTTAGACTATGTTGTCCTAGGCCATGGATTGTGAGGTATGAGATTCATAGGCCATGAAATGATGTTCTCGGGCCATGAAAATGTGCCTCCTAACCATGACACCTTTGATTAATGATATGCAAATTTGAGATATTCTCAGGCCATGGTATGGTGTCTTCCGGCTATGAAGATGATGCGTTTAAACAATGTCGCCTTTGGACAAGTTTGCACTATTTTAGCCCATGAGATGTAATAATATGATGCTAAAATCAACAAGACAAGGCTAGTCTTATAAGGTTGAGGGCATAACTTAGCCTGAAAGAGGAGCAAATAGGTAGTGCCGGAGAGATAGTGCTTAGTCTCAGCAAATAAAGGTGATGATTGGCCTTATGCAAATAGGAAGCGGAGCTTAGCCTCATGTAAGATTCAGGATAGGGCTTAGTCCCATGCAGATGGAAAGTAGAGCTTATCCTTATGCAGATATGGAGGCAGGGCTTAGCCTCATGCAGAATTCGGGACATGGCTTAGTCCCATGCAACTAGAAGGCAAAGCTTAGACTTATGTAGATATGGAGGCAGGGCTTAACCTTACGGAGCTATTGATGCAGGGCTTAGCCTCATGCAGATGGAGACACAACTTAGTCTCATGTAAGATTTGGGACATGGCGTAGTCCCATGTAAATGGAAGCCAGTGTTTAGCCTTATGCAAAATGGAGATAGATCTTAGCCTCATACAGATGGAGACAAAGCTTAGTCTTATGCATATTCGGGACAGGGCTAAGTCTCATGCAAATATAAGGCAATGTTTTGCCTTATGCAAATGGAGGTAGGGCTTAGCCTCATGCAGATGGAGATAGAGCTTAGTCTCATGTAAGATTCGGGACATGGCTTAGTCCCGTGAAAATGGAAGGCAGATCTTAGACTTATGCAGATATGGAGATAAGGCTTAGCTTCATACAGATGGAGACAGAGCTTAGTCTCATGCAAGATTTGGTACAAGGCTTAGTCCCATGAAAATAGAAGGCAGATCTTAGCCTTATGCAGATAAGGAGGAAGGGCTTAGCCTCATGCAAATGGAGACAGAGCTTACTCTCATGTAGGATTCGGGACATGGCTTAGTCCCATGCAAATGGAGAAAGAGCTTAGTCTCATGAAAGTTGAAGGCATGGCTTAGCCTCATGCAGATTCTGGACAGGGCTTAGTCCCAAATAGATAGAGACAGAGCTTAGTCTCATGCAAGATTTGGGATAGGGATTAATCCCATGCAAAAGTAAAATAACAGGTAATGGCAAAGTTTCCTTAGCTGATAATAGATTTCAGTATCACGGTTGTTATGAAGACTGTGACTTGGAAGCACGTATATTCTTCGCTCCTGCATCCGAGGAAAATCATGAGTTTTATAAAGGGGGAGGCTGGTTCGTGCCTCCGCGGCTTGCTTCGCTTGTTCCAAAGGTCCTATTTAAATAAATAGGGTAGCACTGGCTAAATAGAGTCATTTTTACAAGCAATCATGCACAGTTTCAAAAACGTAATAAATATTATTTTAAAAATTTGTTAGATGAACTAGTGACTTGACATGATTCGAGACATCGCAACCTCTCATTCTATAGAATTTTGAGGGTCCTCCTCAAAATTCTACCCTAGTTATATGGAAACGTCTGACTCTACACATGCTACAATCTGCTGAAATTGCTTCAGAATTTTGAGGGTCCTTCCTCAAAATTCTGCCCTAGTTTCTGATTGACTTCTGACTTTCGAGCATATGATGGCATTGGCTGGACTTGCTCCAGAATTTTGACGGGTGGGGATAACTGAAAATTTATTATGATATGACCGAACACATAGGGCTGCCTACGTATCCCCTCTTAAACGGGAATCAGGTCAAGCAAAGTTCAATTTACATCATTTTGTGAAAACATAAATAGTTACATATAGTATCATTTGTCTGCATCTGAGTTGATCGGTTTTGGACAGACTTCTCCGTCCATTTCTGCAAGTATGAGGGCTCCTCTTATCAATACTCTATGAACCATGTAAGGGCCTTTCTAGTTGGTAGAGAATATCCCTTTGGATTTATCTTGGTGCAGGAAGATCTTCTTTAACACTCGCTGCCCCGATGCAAACTGCCACTGCTTGATTTGTTTGTTGAAGGCTCTGGACATTCTATTATGATAGAGTTGCCCATGACACACCGCATTCATCCTTTTTTGTCTATGAGGGCTACCTGCTCATAACAACTACTTGTCTATTCTGCATCGTTGAGCTCAACTTCTTGTATGATTTTCAGAGAATGGATCTCCATTTCAGCGGGAATAACAGCTTCAGTTCCATAAACCAGTAAGTAGGGAGTTGCCCCGGTTGATGTGTGGACTGTGATATGGTACCCGAATAAATCAAATGGTAGCTCCTGGATGGATTTGACTTTTGACGGATCCAATTCTATCCCTCGGCGAGTGACAATGATCCCAAGTAACTTTCTGATAGGAACTCCGAATGCACATTTTACAGTGTTTAATTTTAAGATGTATTTCCACAGTCTGTCAAAAAACTTCCTTAAATCAGCTATGTGATTTGTGTCTTTCTTGGATTTGATGATGATATCGTCCACATATACCTCGATCTCTTTATGTATCATTTCATGAAAAATGGTAGTCATAGCCCTTATGTAGGTGGCCCCATCATTCTTTAGACCGAATGGGATTATCTTATAACAGTATACTCCCCATGATGTAATGAAAGATGTTTTCTCAACATCCTTTTTGTTCATCCAAATATGATGGTAGTCAACAAAACAATTCATAAACGACTGGAGCTCATGCTTGGCATAATTGTCGATTAAGATGTGTATGTTTGGAAACGGGAAATCATTCTTTGGGTTGGCCCTATTGAGATCCCTATAATCAACACATACCCCTACTTTTCCATCCTTCTTTGGAATTGGCACAACGTTGGCGAGCCAAGTTGGGTATTCAACCACCCTGAGGACCTTGGACTTGATTTTCTTAGAACAGCTCATTAAGAACAATTGCTTTCGCCAGATTTGTTCAAGCATTTTCACGATGTACCTTGCCTCATAATCATAACTCACGGGTCCCAGTTTATGAACTCTAATCACTTGGTGTATTGTTTCCACATTACAACCCACAACCGTACGAACAAATCACGTGCCAATAGAACAATCCTCACACAGAAGGCAAGAAGACAAGAGTACATATAATGATAATGACGTCGGGATTTATCTTTTATAATCGATGGGTGAGTTAACAAAGTTTAAGCTCGTGTAAGTGTTCTACCATAATTCTAGTCAACAAATAAGAGAAAATACAATGGATCACACATAAAAAATAACCACCACGAAATGTATAGTGTAATAAAAGCAGCAATAAATTTTGAAGTAGTGACCAGTGCAACAAGATTAGCTATATAGAATTGAGCAAATAGAGCAACACGGAGGAAAATAACAATCAAAGACAAGTACACAGAAAATAGAAAATGACAACAAAGCCCTCCTTAGGTATCGCCTCATAGTCATAAATAGTAAAATGAATCACAATTTTCCTTATATCTCGGGAGCTTTTATATTAAGTTTTTGAAAATTATTTTTTCCAAAATAGCATCCCGCGTTTTAGCCCACCTTATCACACTGCATGGCTCTAGTAGTTGCCCTACTAGCCATGTGCTTCAAGCCCACCTTATCTCACTGCATGATTTTCAACACCCAAATCTTATACCACTGCATGCGTATCAATAACAATAGTATGAGAGAAACCTTAAGAAAATAATATAAGAATTCTCTTAGAAAAACACGTATGCCAAAACATAACAGCTCAAATAAATGAGTTTCACAATATGTGCCCACATGCCATAATATTTCCTCAAAAATAGTTTCAATATCACAACCACACATATCCCTCTGATTAACAAAACTGAATACTACAACACCAACAATAATAATACGAGAACACGACAAGTAAATCAACTCAATAACTTCAAAATACAAAGAGAACGGAAGAACGAGCTCACAAGAAAGACACAACATGAAATAATGGTACGACATAGCAATTGCTCAACAAGGAAGAGATAATGTGTAGCAATGATTACACAAAAGTACAATTGACTATAAGGGAGATAACATGAGTCAATAATTCTAAATAAGGATAAGTCAACAATGATAAAGGATAACAAAACTTCATTTAGGATTGAGAAATTACAAAAGAGACAACCAATTCAATTAAGGATAAGTAATTACGGAAAAGATAATAATAAGTTCAATTAAGGTTAAGCAACTAGAGAAGGATAGCATGGTAATAAATGAGGTAACAACTTCAGTTAAGGCACATAAGATTTTAGTCGGTAATATGGATGGATCACGAAGCAAATAAATTCCAATTAAGATACGTAGATGTGAAACTAGTAAATGGAGGATTTGTTATAACAAAACAACTTCATATCTAGTGAACATAAGAACCTAAGAACCTTAAACGGTTAAATTTCCATAAATAATCCCGAGCATGTACTCGCCTCGCGTACACAGACTTTACATGACACAACTAGCACCAAGGACTCACGTTTTAAGGGGTAGTTTCACCACACAAAATTAAGCAAGATACTTTTCTCAAAGAAGTAAGTCCGTTATTCTAAAATGACCTTCTCGATCGAAACAACCTCCGTACAACTCAAATCTAGCTAAAATAACTTTAAATCATAAGTAAAACTCATAGGAAACAATTTTGGATAATAAAGATTCAATATTTAACAAGAACTAATAGTCAAGCCAAAAGTCAACCTCCTTCTCTATGCCCGCATTTCGGAACCCGACCAAAATTATAAAATTCAAACACCTATTCGATAACGAGTCAAACCATACAATAATTATCAAAATATGATATTAATTTGTCCTTAAAATTATCATTTTACATTTTTAAAGATTTCTTCAAAAATTTCCCTTTTTCTCAACTCAAAACACTAATTATAAGATAAAATAAAGATAGAATCATGGATTATAATAAAGTGAAAAATATTTACTCCAATGATTTTCTTGAAAAGCTTATGAAAAATTGCTCAAATCCAAGGTCTACAACTTAAGATATGATAAAAATGGCCAAAACCCTCGATTTTGGATAATATTATATGTTTCCTAGGTAACAGGCACAACGATTGCGAAAATTGGTATGCAGTGGTGAAGAAGAAATCATTGGCTACCCATAGAAACACTACACAATCACGGACAAAGGAATACGATCGGGAAAGGCGAAATATGACTGCCTCAAAGAAAAGCACTTTGCGGACACGAAGGTAAAATTTTCCAAGCTTCGCGATCATGGGCTCCTATTTGCGAATGCAAAGAACAATACTGCATGCCTCCAAATTACACTATGCAAACGCGAAGGCAAAGATGCGAACACGATGAAGGAAACCAGATGACAGAATAAGCAACTCTAAAACTTGAAGAAATGACCCATAGCCCATCTGAAACACACACGGGACCCTAAAAACCTCTTTGAAACATGCCAAAAAGTTCCATAATATAACACGAACCCGTTCGAATTCTCAAATCACATAAAAAATGTAAACACTGCAAATCACACCACGAATCAAACTTATGAACTTTTAAATCTTCCAACTTCCAAAATTCATGTTGAAACATATCAAATCAACCTCGAATGATGTCAGATTTTGCATGCAAGACTCAATTGACATAACCGAGCTAATCCAACACTAAGAATCAAAATTTGACCCTGATACCATCAAAGTCAACCCTCGGTCAAACCTCTCAACTTTCCAAAACTTTAATTTTTTAATTTTTGCTAAAATGCACCAAATTGTCTTATGGACTTCCAAATCTAAATCTGGATATACGCCTAAGTCCAAAACTACCATACAAAGATACTGAAGCCATAAAATTCCATACCGGAAGTGTTTGCTCAATGGTCAAACTCTGGTCAACTCTTGTCATTTAAGTTTCAAACATAAGAATTGATCTTTCAATTTAATCCCGAATTATCTAAAAAACCAATCTCGACCACGCATATAAGTCCTAATATATATTATAAAGATGCTCGAAACTTTATGTCACTGAACGGGATGTTAATTCTCAAAACGATCGATCGTGTATTATAATTCTAGACTATATTTTAATATAATTAAGCCTTTTAATTCTTGGACAAGAGGGGTTGCTCTGATGGTAAGCAACTTCCACTTCCAACCGAGAGGTTGTGAGTTCGAGTCTTCCCAAGAGCAAGGTGGGTAGTTCTTGGAGGGAAGGATGCCGGGGGTCTATTTGGAAATAGCCTCTCTACCTCAGGGTAGGGGTAAGGTCTGCGTACATGCTACCCTCCCCAGACCCCACTAAGTGGGATTATACTGGGTTGTTGTTGTTGTTGTTTGTTAAGCCTTTTAATTCTCTATTTGTTCAAGTATGTACTTATCTTAGTTAATTGAAGGGAACTTGATTAACGATTCATATTTGGTATGTATTATTTGAGATTAGAATTTACAAGGTCGGTATGAAATAAGTATATCATTTGTTCAAAATGTACATAAAAAGACTTTTATGAATCTATGGCTACCATAAACAAGAGGCAGCTACAACCGGAGCACATGTACGCCTTCAATTCCAGCTCCCATCGATCACAGCAACATCATCATCCAACCCCTGCACGCAAGGTGCAGAAGTGCAGTATGGGTACAACCGACCCCATGTACTCAATAATTAACAAATCTAAACTTAGGTTAAAAGTAGTGACAAGTTGGAACATAGGCCGAAGTCGAACACCAATAGCCAACAACATATGATAATAACATAATGAAAGTAATAAAAGAAATAACTTAGAGATAAAATTCTCAGCTCGTTCACAGTTCCAAAACATAGGCATGTTTTTCAAGTATATCAGTGAAAATCTAAATCTTTTACTGAAATAGCCAAAAATATAAGTAAGTTTGAAACCTGTGATTTTCTTAAAATCCTTTCAACAAGATAGCAAGAGTAAAATACATCTCTATGTATATATGTCAATATGTGTGAGAAGTCATGAATGACATAATACCGTACAACGTAAGGATAATGCTTGTATATGCCTGTATTTCAAGTGCGCATGTCAAATGCAATGTATCTCATAGCTGAACGCATGTACCTACACTCTCAGAGTATTCAATTTCACTGTCTCATACTTTCTATTGATCATGCTCAACCACTCAACATGCTCAATCACTCAGTACTGTATGTGGACAATCTAGCCCAGAGAAGATCCATCCTGAATATATACACAACAAATGTTAGTCATCCAGTCATTACTGTATAAGGCCAATCCAACCTAGGGAAGATCCATCCCCAAATATAAATGCTTTGGGAAAGATCCATGCCTAAGGAAGATCCATCCTTCAATATAAATCAACCGCGCGCTCACAGGGGTGTGTACAGACTCTGGAGCGGCTTCTTCAACCCAAGCGCCATAATAAGCTAGATCTAAGCATAAATCAATATAAAATATCATGGCGTGCAGTCCGATCCTATAATATCACTCATACTTAGGCCTTCAACCTCACTCAATGATATAACATGCTCACGATGTCATGAAACTAGCCCAAAATAATGATATGATGTGTCAATAAATAGCAACAGAGAGTGAGATTTGATATGAAATGAATGAACATGACTAAGTATGAAATTACAATTTAAATAGATAATTCAATAGAATATGATCCCAGTTGGTCCCAACATAATAAGAATGCAGCCTAGACATAATTTGTAACATGGATTACAACTCAATAGCTCTAGTACATAGAGATTTCATAGTTACAGAACAGATCAGGTAACTACACAATATAAAAAAAATGGTGGAGTCGTAATTTGCATAGTGTACGCCCACACGCTTGTCACCTAGCATGTGCGTCACCTTAGCACCAAACATATAACACATAATTCGGGGATTCATACCCTTAGTACCAAATATAGAAGGATCACTTACATCGAACAAGCCAAATCTAATATCGAGTAAGCCAAACGACGCTCCAAAGATTTCATCACGAGCGTACCGACCTCCGAGCGTCTCGAAACTAGCCAAAAGAAACTCAAATGCATCAAATAATGCACAAAGAAATAAATTCAATCTATAAAGGTCGAATCTTTAATCAAAAATCCAAAATTGGCTAAAATGTCCAACTCGGGCCCGTGTCTCGAAACCTAAAAAACTCATAAAATTCGATAACTCATTCAATTACAAGTCCTACCACACTAGTTTCACGTACATCCGACTCCAAATCGATGTTCAAAACTCAAAAACTCATTCTACAAAACTTTAGGCTAAAACCCCCCAATTTCCTCTTTAAAAATCATCAACCAATTGCCAAAAGTGAAGATAGATTCATGAAACAAAATCAAAAACAAGTATAGAATACTTACCCCAATACTTGTGATAAAAATTGCTTCAAATGTCTCCTCAATCCGAGCCTCACATCTCAAAATATGATAAAAGAACCAAAACCTCAATTTTATAGCTTCTGTACAGCGATTTCCGCATATGCGGTCAAAATGTCACATCTGCGACCTCCGCTTTTGTGGATAAAATCTCACCTCTACGAAACCCCGTGAAGATCGGCTCTTCCACATCTACATAAATTTTCTGCTTCTTCGCACGCACAGATGCGCCAACCAACTCGTGTTTCTGCGCCACACGCCACTTATGCAGCTAGTCTTACGCATCTGTGGACATATAGATGCGCCCTAACGTTTGCTTATGCAGTATTTCTTACTAGCTCACACCTTGCTTATGCAACTCCTTTGTCCTTTTTGACCATGGCACCTGTGCAGACCAGCCACAGGTGCGATCACACCAGAACTGCCACCAGCAACTTTAGTAAAAAATGATATAAGCAAATCTAAACCTCTTCTGAGACTCACTCGAGCCCCTCGGGACCACGTATGAACATACCAAAAAGTCCTACAACATAATACGGACCGACTCAAGACCTCAAATCGTACATAACAACATCGAAACAACAAATCGCACCTCAAACCGAACTTAATGAACTTTAAAATTTCAACTTCCAAAATTCGCGCCAAAACATACTAAATCAACGTGGAATGAACACAAATTTTGTACACAAGACCTAAATGGCATAAAGAAGCTATTTCAATTCCTAGAACTACAATCCGAACCCTATATCATCACAGTCAACTCTCGGTCAAACTTATGAACTTTTCAAACCTTCAAATTTTCAATTTTTGCCAATTTGTGTCGAAACCTTCTAGAAACATCCAATTACATATCTGGGCATATGCATGAGTCCAAAATTACCATCCGGACCAAACGAAATCATCAAAACTCTGTTCCAGGGTCAAATTCACAAAAGTCAAACTTGGTCAACTCTTACAACTTAAAGCTTCAACAATGAAATTCATTCTTCCAATTCTATCATGAAAAATCAGACAACCAGAACCGACGATTTACATAAATCATAATACATCATACAGGCAACTCATACCTATAAAATACCGAGAAGGTGCATATGCTCAAGATGACCGACTGGGTCGTCACAAATAATCAGAAAAAAAGATAACAACAATGTAAGAAAAAAAATAGATGGAGGAAATGAGTAGAACTAGCAATAGCAACAAGTAGTAACCACGAGAGGGTATTAAAAACTGAAGTGGAAGATAGTAAGAAGTAACCATAATACTAGAAATCTATGAACAATGTCAAGATCCTACCAAAAGTAGCCCTAGACAACCCAGTAAGGATAAAAAAAAATTTGACTACCTGCTACCCTTCTACCCTAGTTTTCAAGCTCAACGCCCTTATATCAAGGTCATGTCCTCGGTGAGCTAAAGCCACACGATGTCGTTCCTAATCACCTCTGTCCAATACTTCTTAGGTCGCCCTCTACCTCTTCTCGTACTCACTAAATCTAATCATTCACACCTCCTAACTAGGGTATCTAGGCTTCTCATTTTCATATGCATGAATGATCTAAGCTTTGATTCTCACATCTTGCTCTCTATGCAGGCAACGCCCATATTCGCATGAATATCCTCATTCCTAACCTTATCCAACCTAGTGTGCGCGAACATCCATCTAAACATCCTCATTTCAGCTACGTTTAACTTCTGGACATGGGAGTTCTTGACAAGTCAACACTCAGTCACATACAATATAGCCGGTCTAACCACCTCTTTCTAGAACTTATGTTCTAGTTATGGTGGAACACTCTATTCACACAAGGTGCCTAATGCTAACCTCTATTTTATCTACACCTCCCCTATATAGTGTATGGCATCCTCGTCAATCTCACCACTCCTTTGGATAACTGACCCAAGATGCTTGAAGCTTGCTCTCTTGGGTATGACTTGTGAGTAAAGCCTCACATATACGTCTACTCCTTCTGTCACATTATTGAATTTTCACTCTATGTATTTTTTCTTACTTTTCCTAAAACTGAAACCTTTAGGCTCTGGTTTCTGCCTCTAAACCTCCAACTTCTCGTTAACACTATCTCACATCTCATCAATCAGTACTATATTATCAGCGAATAACATACACCATGGCACATCCCATTGAATGTGATGTGTCAATGTATCTATTGCCATGTTTTGAGTCTTTAGATAAATTTGGGTATTATATTTTGATTTGTTGGTATGATAGGAAGGGTTCCGAGGGGCTCAAGTGTGATTCAGAGTGGTTCCAGACCATTTTGGTTGAGTTTCTATTATTGTTTTTTTGGTGCATCTGATGAGCTTTGGGATCACGGAAGAAGCTTCTTGATCGCGTAAAGTGTTTTGGTTGCTGGTGATTTGTGCATCGTATTCGTGATGAAGGGTTCGTATTCGTAGTTAGTTATAGGATCTGACTGTTGCATTCACACTTATTGTTTTGCATTCGCGAAGCGCTGGAGGGGGTCGAGTAGCAGAGGTCCATATTCAAGTATGATCCTCGTGTTCAAGTATTGGTGAGGCTAGTTTTGCTTTGCGTTGTGCCAGTCACATTCAGATATCAGTTTTTAAGGGCAATGACTATTTTTTCGCAATTGCAATGGTTGTGCCACGATCGTGACGAGTATTGCTGGGCAGAGTATTTAAGATGTTATTTTGGACTTTTATTTATTCTTTCATATTTTGAGTACTAGACTTGGAGATGGGCAATATTTCATAGGGATTTTCATTCAAGGCAAGAGGGTAAGTGATTTTCACCTATATATAGTTATACCTCAAGAATCAACATGGATTTACACACATAAAATGTTGAATTTTGAAAGAAAATCCGTGGCTTGTGCCTACACTTTAAGAGAGTGTTTTTTGAGGTTTTGACCATGGATTCGGACCCATATTAAAAATTAATTATATATTTAGACTCGGCATATTATGGGTTATTGGATTTTGATATTGGTTTTAGATTTCGGGCATGTGGACCCAAGTTGACTCTTGTTGAATTTTTGAGAATCTTCAAAGATAGAAGCTTTATGGATTTGGTTCACTTCCTATAATGTTGTTTGACTTTCTTAGATAATATTTATCTTGTATTTACGTGATTATAGGGCTTGATCGAGGTTTTGATGTAATTTGCGGTTCAAGATATCCTAGGAAGAGGTATATCTCTTGGCTAACCTTGTTAAGATAAAAATCCTAGGATATAACTTTTACTATGTGTTTAAGTTATTGGGGTGGTGTATATATATAGTGAAAAGCATATATGCACTTACCAAGTTTATATCATGTTCAAGGTAGAATTGAGAAACTTTATGCCTTATGTTGATTATGTGCTTATCTTGATTAATAATTTATTTGGCTTATATGACTACGTTCGCTCTATTATTCGTATTAGAGATCATGCCTAGGTATATGTTTATTCATGAAGGCACGAGAACTTGTTCTTGATATGTTGAATTTCTTTAATCATCCATAGTCAAATAAAAATTTCACTAGCACATATTCGCATGATTATTATTAATTTTTTGTGCATCATTTACGCACGAGAGGCTATGTGTAACGACCCGGCCTGTCGTTACTGGAATTTCCACCCCGTTACCTTGAAATTACATATCTTATGCTTTTATAACAGTATTAGAGTATATCGGGTGAGTTAGGAGTGATTTGGATTGAAAATGAAACAAATAGCATGTTTGAAGAAAGCTTGAATATGGAAAGTCAACCAAGAGTTGACTATTGAGTTAGAGTGCTCGGAACCGGATTCCGCTGAAGCGGACTCTTGGTCGCAGAAGCGGATCATTCCGCAGAAGCGGACTAATTTCCGCAGAAGCGGATGCGCATGGGGGGTCAGTGGATGAATTGGCGAAGGTTGAATTTTGGCGAAATCCGGATGGTAGGTGATATTTTGATCCGGGGGTCGGAATGGAATTCCGATAATTTTTGTAGCTTCGTTATGTGATTTTGGATGTGTCTGCAAATTTTCAGGTCATTCGGACATCGTTTGATCGGGTTTTGGATTAAATGTTAGTTTTGAAAGTTTTGAAGAAACTTAGGCTTGAATTCGTGTAGAAATGGTGATTTTGATGTTTAGTGTGGTGTTTTTATGGTTGGAACAAGTTCGTATCATGTTTTGGAGTATGTTGGTGGTTTTCGTTGGGGTCCCGGGGGTCTCGGGATGAATCCGGGGGTCCAAACGGACCATTCTTGGCCAAAGAAGAGA
>JASVEL010002357.1:0-32769 GCA_032618575.1 Nicotiana noctiflora | reverse complement strand
TCGCAGAGATATGGACGCGATCGCGTAAGGTCAAGAAAAAAAGCAACGCGATCGCAGGAGCACGGACGCGATCACGTAGAGTTAACCGGGTGGTCATCGCGATCGCATGAGCATCTACGCGATCGCGTAGAAGAGAAATGGGGTCCAGGGAAAAATGTGCTACGCGATCGCAGGAAGAGGGACGCGATCGCGTGAGGCCGGATGGTTGTACATCGCGATCGCGTGAGGAGAGTCGTGATCGCGTGAGGGTGAAATGTTTGAACATCACGATCGCGTGAGTAGAGTCGCGATCGCGTAGAGCAAATGGGTCTGGCAGAGAATTTAATCACAGAACAGAGGGGCTACGGGTTCATTAACCCAAAACGCCATTTTTGAGTTCTAGAGAGAGAAACTCACGGGAATTGCTGGTAATTCATCGGGGATTCGTCGGAGGTAAGTTTTGTGGCTTAATTACATCATTTTAACATGAAATCCTTGGTTAAATCCCCTGTAAATGGAAGATTAAAGGTGGGTTTGAGCCCTAGGCCTAAATTAAAGAAAAACACCGATTTGAGTGGGCAAATGGAGTCCGATTTTGGTAAATTTTATATGCCTAGACTCGTATCGAGATGAGGATTCCGAATATGTGATTTTTGTAATTTTTCGACAAGTGTACCAAAAGTCGGGTTTTGACAACTTGTGGGTTTTGATATAATTTGGGTTATTTCGAATAAATTTCGTGAAATTAGCATATATTGATGCATTCTCTATGATTTTGAGCAGATTTGGCACCCGAGGAGATTGATTTGCGAGGCAAGCGCAAGGCGGATTGAAGCTTCTACCGGTTCGAGGTGAGTGGTAGTAGTAAATAATGTACTGAGGGTTTGAAACCCCGTACTAGCACTTCACAGTGCTATATTGAGATGAGACACGCGTTCTATAACGGGCGTGGTGACATTGTGATTGGGGGTTCGGACTTAGTCCTTCCCGACTAATAGAATACTGTGTTGTATGACTGTTACGGAGACTATAACTGTACAATTGGGCTAATGGCCATGTTTGGGGCCTTGTGCCGATCTGTAGAGCATTAGGGAACCTATAGAGCTAGATGACCCTTATATCATGTTGGAAACATACACTCAGCCGTAGCTCTAGCTGTATAGCATAATATGAGCCCGTACTAGATGTGTACATTGAGAGAGATTATCTAGGGTGGAATTCCCTGTTCTAGCTGAGTGGGCCTGAAAGGCCAAGTCTATATTGACTGAGACAGGGTCCAGGACCCACTGTGATACATTATATTGGGCCTGAGAGGCCAAGCACATATTGACTGAGATAGGGTCGAGGACCCATTATGAGGTATTATATATATATATACCTATATTGGATCGGGTTGCACGCCGCAGCAGTATATATATTGGATCGGACTGCACGCCGCAGTAATATACATGTAATATACATGTAATATACATGTGGGACGGACTGCACGCCGCAGTATTATTGCGCTTGGGCTGTAGGAGCCCCTTCGAAGTCTGAGTCTGCACACATTCTCAGTGAGCGCTGGTGTATATTATAGGATTGGGCTGCGCGCCGCAACAGTATAAATATATATACATATATATATTGGATCGGGCTGCACGCCGAAGTAATACATGTGTGGATCGGGCTGCACGCCGCAGCATCATAGTGCTTGGGCCTAGGGAGCCCCTCCGAAGTACGTATACACCCCCAGTGAGCGATGTCGACGTTAAATGGAGCGGGCTGCGCGCCACAGCGGTATATGTATTGGAGCGGGCTGCACGCCGCAGCATTATATTTAATCATATCCTACTATCTACTTAAATACTTATACATTATAGACATAGGTATGTATCATTATATATATATTAAGATGGCCGTACACCGTAGGGGTACGAGTGAGGGATGGATCAGCGAGGAATCTTGTAGAGATAAATGTGGTTTGGAGATTTGAGTATTACTATGGTGATGACGTACCTGTGAGGGTTGCCTTAGAACTGCTAAGTGATAGCACAGGAGTTCTTACCTTCAGTTATTATTTATTATTGTTACTCACCGAGTTGAAATATACTCACCCCACTCCCCTGCACTTTCTGTGCAGATCCACAGGTGCCCGAGAGCAATTGAGACATTGTAGCTGCTGATCCTTGTCTACTTTTGCGGAGATTACGAGGTAGTTGCCAGCGTCCGCCGAGCTTGTTTTCTCCTTCTTTATCATCTTGTTGATTTCCTATTTGCCTAGACTTGATTGTATTAGGATGCTATTCTGTAGAGGCTCGGTCTCGTGACACCACGATATGTTTGGGACCGTATTTTGTATGTTTTACGTTTCGGTTATCACCTGATATGATCATTTACTGTTTAAGTTTAATTTGATTAATAACTGGCTGGGTTAAGGGATAATATGGTCGGGCTTGCCTAGCATTGTGTTGGGCGCCATCACGACCAGGGTTTGGATCGTGACACTATGTCGTGCTGTTAAAATATAGTTATGGCACAAGACATGATGGATGGATATTTGATTATGAGTTAAGCTATTAAGCTCCTCTTACGCTTGGATTTGATTCCGTTTCTCCAGAATAAAGTGAGTACCTATATTACATTGGACCCTGTGAGAATGAATACATGAATTTTGTATTGGGTCGATATATAAATTTTGTATCGGGGTATATGGATCTTGTACCGGTCATGTCATTAGATAGAGTCTTGAGCATGCATATACATCCTTGATTTTTAGAAGCATCTATTTAAATGCTAACTGTTGCATGTAATGTGTATATGCTTGGGAGCCTTGACTCCGTTGAGTGAAGTATGCTATCTTAAATATCATATCTAAACAACATTATAATTATCGCTTGAACTGAAAAGGCATGCTTTATATCTTTCGGCTATTTTGTATCTTGATACCTCCCCATCATGAGGATATTGATTGTTTCAACTCTATACTTATTATTATTATTATTATTATTATTATTATTATTATTATTATTATTATTATTATGTATTATTATATGTGTTGTAAGTATGTTGATGCATATAGCCTCACTGTTACTTCTTCGAGATTATACTTGATACTTACTTGATACCGACAGTGGTACGCTCACATTATGCTTCTATACGTATTGTTCAGATGGTACTCTTTGAGCTCAGTAAAAGTATGTTATTGGAAACTTCATGATGATTTGTCATACTATTTAGATTCACAGCACATGGAGTCACAGTCCTAATTTATTTTCTGCCTATTTTTTTCCACATAAAGTTATAATTATGTATTCAGCTTTGCACTTATTCAGTAATTGTTAGTGTATTTGTGTCACCTAGTTCTTGGGAGTTGTACTGTTTGGATAGTGTCCTCCCGTGTTATGATTATATCAATATTATATTATATTGAGATATTTTCCTACTTTTATTATGATATAACTTTGTTAATTAAAGAAAATTTAATTTTATTCTGTTTATTGTGATTGACTTGCTTAGCAAGTACAATTAGGTGTCATCACAGCTTGGGTAAAATTTTGGATCATGACACTCACTCTTCTCGACTTGTTGGAAATATTCTTTATCCATCTTTGGGGGTTGGGGGGGAGGGGAGGGGAATGGGTGATACCCCTCTTCTAAATCAAATACATCACTCTATTGATCTTTTATAGAGTTGGATGTTCCATCTCCATGACGGAACTAGTCTTGCAATCGACCTCTTCATTTAGTTTCTTCTGTTTCTTCTTGGTCGGGATCTCTGTTGCCTCAGTGAAATCTCTGATTTGAACCTTAACCGCCGATGAAAATTGCAAATTTTACGAATATCGAATCAAGAAAAAATTGTATTTGGATTTATGTTGATTTATCTTTGCATAATTTTTCAAATTGAATTGGAATCCTTGTTAATCCATTAAAAACCTTATTGACAGCCATTAAAAAGTTTCGAAACTTTAAAATTTGAAAATCAAACTTTGTGAAATTATTGTTGTTTGGATTAAGTGTTGTGCATATGAATGAAAATATCCTTTGGGATTTATATATCAATTTTGAGATAATTTTCTAAAGATTCAAATTTGTTCTAATTGGAATTTCATATTAAAATTCAAAGAAGAAGATAGAAATAAATTGAATGTATTTTGTATGTCGGATGTACAAACAATATACAAAATACATGCAACAAACATAATTATGTACGAGTTATATATAAATTATATGTAAATTGTAGCTATTGACTAATTCTGGACAACAAAAAATTGTATTTCAGTTGTATATAAATTGTAGATTTATATATATTTTGTAAAAAAACTTTAGTTACTTTTTGTAAATAGAAAAACTTAGTTAAATTGGTAAGCAAGTTTCAAATATTGTACATAAACAACAAGATCCATATTAGTGATAGGACTAATTAGTGGATGCTGACTTGCCATACCCAGGCCCCAGGCCTCGCTGCTATCCTGGTAAGATAGCCATGCCAATTAAAGGGTTTCTCCAATATCTGGTTGTCTGGGCCATTGTTAATTAAGTAGCTTGATCTTATTTGTCCCACAAAATCTTGGAGAACACATTCTCTATATGTGTTGGATGCCCATGTATCCTCATGCTTAATTATAACAACAGTGAAACCAGATGTGGACTAACACTACACATGTACTTACCTCAGCTTTAAAAGATTGAATTGAAATTCGCTCGGGGTTTACTTCGGGGTGGAGCACTGGTAAAACGTTTCCCGGGCTTATGTATTAGGTTTAGTTCTGTGAGACTTTCGTTCGGCCATTGGGACTTATGCTTCGGACACACCAAATGCCCAGTATACTGGGATCGCCTAATAGAATTTTATGTAATTCTACGTAACTAACCTTGTAAATCCTCAATTTTTTTTTAATGAATCCTTGATTATTCAAAACTACTTTTTTCTTAATCATAAATCATTAAGTTGAGAGTATTTTATGTCATAATTAAATAAAAAATATTACATGTTATCCACTTAAACTGCTATAATAGTTAGTTTTAAATAAATTTTTCATTTAAATGATATTTATTTATTAACTTTTATTTTGACTTTACTATATCCATAATTTTTTATAATTATTTTTCTAATTTTTTTTAAAGTTTACGAGATATAATATTTATTAATTTAGTAACACAGTATTAGCTATTAACTATTTACAAATAAGTTATTATGGTATTGTATGGTAAATTATGTGTTACTTTATTAACTTGTTACGTTGAAACTTAAAAATAAATTATGCTAGAGAATCATATTTAAATTGTGAATTATATTTTTATATAAATTCTCTTTCAAATAGAAACAACAACAACAACAACAACAACAACAACAACTCAGTATATTCCTACAAGGTGAGATATGGGGAGGGTAATATATAGACATGCCTTACCTCTACTCGAGAGGGCAGAGAGGCTGTTTCTAATCGACCCTCAGCACAGAAAAAATAGTATATTAAATAGAAAGTATATTAAATAAAAAAAGTATTCTAAGAAAAATATCAAATTATAATATTGAAATTTTTTTTAAGATTGATTAATTCTTAAGAGATACTTATAAGGTTTCGTATCAAATACGTTGGTGTTGTTTACACTGTGGTAATAATATTTTCTCTTAATTTATCACTTATAATAGTATTGGTATATTAATGCGATTTGGTGAAAACATTCCGCGGGTACCTGTACTTGCTGAAATAATGCTATCAGAAAAAAATGTCCTCGATAGCCTAACTTCCCACTCTATTAATTAATTAATTAATTAATTAGATGTTCATATTACTTTTTCTGTTCCTGGTGGAATATAATGCAACCTAGCTTATGGTTGGACATTCTAGCACTTTCTCCCATCTATAATAAAAAAGTATTCCATTAAAGAAAGCAAGTAACAACCATGCACATTTTTAAAAAAATTTTACTTTTTGGTGAATCGCAGTAAAAATGCATTAGAAAAATCTTAATGCGCAAGTCCTAGCCACAACTTTTGTTCTCCTACGTTAAATATCATTACTATAATCACGTATCAAATGCTCATCCCAACGATATTTGCCCAACTCCCACCAAAAAAAAGAAGAGGCTGAGAAAGTTTCACATCTGAACAGAAAGATTCGAACACATTTATTTCAAATATGAAATATCCCCTTTAATTTGTCTCATTTATTGTGAGATCAAAAACTTGTTCAAAGTGGAATTATTATTCCCTTGAGACGTTAAATGGCGTAGAAATTGTATTATTTTACTCTCTTGTTATAGCAATGGAAAAAAATCTGATTCTCTCGTAAAAAGAAAATGCTTATTCCATTTGGACAAGTTTAGTTAATTGTATGTGTCACGACCCGGATTTCCCACCATCGGGAGTCATGATGGCGCCTACTAGTGGAAGCTAGGCAAGCCAACTATTACTTACATTTTTCATTAGTTACCAAACTCCTCTTAAGACTTTAAATAAAAAAAATATATAATTACAGCGGAATAATTAAACTTAGCGGATGACTTAGTCAATTTTATCAAATATGATACAGAAACCCAAACATGATACACTACCCAAGACTGGTGTCACAATACTCACGAACTTCTAAGAATAATACACACAATTGTTTGAAAGAAATATAAGTTGTTTATCTCGAATACATGAGATAACAAAATGAAATGCATAGATAGAAGAGACAACGGGTCCTGCGGACGCCTGCAAAGCTACCTCGTAGTCTCAGTAGTCGGAAAAATCCACAATCGTGCTACTGCCGCTGCTGCTGTCCGTAATCTGTATCTACGCAAAAAGAGCGCAGAGTGTAGTATCAAGCACAACCGACCCCATGTGCTAGTAAGTGTCTCGCCTATCCCGGCGAAGTAGTGACGAGACTAAGGCTAGTCACCCACATAAACCTGTACAATTGAAATATATATATACATATACAACAGCAGAAAACATTATCGAATAACAGACAATAACTCATAATATCCAGAGTAATCTAGTCAACAGAATAAATTTTACTTTCATGTCTCAATTCATTTTTCATTTCATATCTTGTGGTAGGCGTACCACCCGCTGCCAAATGTAACAATAAGTTATACCTTTTTGTAAGCGTACCACCCGCTCCCAATTATATCAATAAATTATACCTTGTGGTAGGCGTACCACCCGCTCCCAAATATATCAATAAATTATATCTTGTGGTAGGCGTACCACCCGCTCCCAAATATATCAATAAATTATATCTTGTGGTACGCGTACCACCCGCTCCCAAATATATCAATAGGCTACCGCAACTATGGCCAATGCCAAGATTTAAATCACTTTGTGGTCGGCGTGCCACACGATCCCATTTCTTATCATATAAGTGGTTGGCGCGCCACACGATCCCAATTCATAAATATATATATTACCGGCATTTAACCAATAATCTCTGCATCAACAATATTTATAATTACCGGTTTTGAACCAATAATTGATAATAATTCAACAATTTATCTCCATTACCGGTGTGACACCAATAACTCTTAATCAACAATTAATACATAACTAAATTCCTATTCCTTCAAGCTAGGATAGAACAAACACTTACCTCGAAAGTTTACGAACGATTCAATCTGTAACAATGCCTTTTCTTTTCGAATTTGGCTCCAATCCAATTGTATCTATACACAATTGATTTAATATCATCAATTCTACTTAACAAACTAGTTCATATTGCTAAATATGATTTTTACAACATTCTGTCCGGAATAATAAAAATCGACCCCGGGCCCACATAATCGAAACTCAAGTTTCGAACCAAAATAAGTTCACCCAATCATCCATGAGTTCAAATATACAATTTGTTCTTAAGTTCGACTCCAAAACGAGGTCTAGATCGCAAATTCTTTGAAAACCCTTACTATACTAAATTCTCAATTTTTCTACCCATTTACACCCATTTAGGCTTAGGAATTCAAATAATATTGATGGAAAATAAAGAAAAAGAGTTAAGAATCACTTACCCAAGAAGTATAAAGAAGAATTGCTCAAGAATCGCCCAAGAAGCTGTGGAGAAGAGAGGGTTTTGTGAAACTGGGATAAAATCCCGTAAGTGTTTCTGTTTTGGGTATTAATTCACTGGGCGAAAATTTGCCCTTCGCATTCGCGTGCACAGTGTCGCGTTCGCGAAGGGTTGGACAGAAATGGTCATCGTGTTCGCGTGGACACAGTCGCGAACGCGTAGAAGAAAATATGGGGGCTGTCAGTTTGGCCTACGCGAACGCGTGGTGCCTTACGCGAACGCGTAGAAGAGGCAGGCCAGGCTCTGCGAACGCGTAGAAGAGGCAGGCCAGGCTCTGCGAACGCGGGAGCCTTCACACGAACGCGTAGAGGAAAAAGGCTGGGGTCCAAGTTGTTTTACGCGAACGCGATCCGATGGACGCGAACGTGAAGAAGGGGAAGGAGAAGCCTTCGCGAACGCGACCGGATGGACGCGAACGCGAAGAAGGAATATCTGCTGCAGATTTTCTGCAATTTTTCCAAGTCCAAAAACATCCCCGAACCACCTCCGAAACACTCCCGAGCCCTCGGGGCTCCAAACCAAATATGCACACTAACTCAAAAACATCATACGAACTTGCTCGCGCGATCAAATCGCTAAAATAACATCAAAATCAATGAATTGAGCCTTAAAACTCAAGAATTCTTTCAAATTTCATAATTTCCAATATTTCCAATTTAAGGCCGAAACACGTCAAACGACGTCTGTTTTCAACCAAACTTTACAAGATGCGCTTAACCAATATATATGACTTGTACAGAGCGTCGGAACCAAAATACGAGCCCGATACCAGTACTTTTAATAAAAATTCAGTTTTATTTTCCTTAAATATTTTCAGAAAATAATTTAACAGAAAAATTCTTTTACCGGAGTTCTAGACCTCGGATTTCAATTCCGGGCATACGCCCAAATTCCATATTTTTCTACGGATTTTCTGAGACCGTCAAATCACGGATCCGGGTCCATTTACCAAAAATGTTGACCAAAGTCAACCATATCAATATTAATATCAAAATTCTTCAAATTTTTCACATATTTCACATCAGAAGCTCGAAATGATTAATAAAATAAGTGATGACCTTTTGGGTCGTCACATTCTCCACCTCTAAAACAACCGTTCGTCCTCGAACGGACAAAAGAAAGAAGTACCTGAGTCAAGGAATAGATGAGGATATCGGCTCCGCATGTCAGACTCGGACTCCCAGGTCGATGCCTCAGGAGGCTGACCCTGTCACACCTCCTTTTTCCGCACCCGCGAGGGCACAAGGGAGTTTTTCCAATTAAAGGACAATCGAGACGGGATCAATTTATTAAATTCAGAGTCGCCACTTGGAAAAATAATGGCGTTCCAAGTCACCGGTTTAATCCCGAACCGAGGAAATTTATGACTCTGTAATACAGTCTGCGAAACTAGAAACCTGGATAAGGAATTCTGTTAACCCGGGAGAAGGTGTTAGGCACTCCCGGATTCCGTGGTTTTAGCACGGTCGCTCAATTGCAATTTTTTGTTTCTATCTGATTCTTTTATATATTTTAATTATGTGCTTTTAATGCTCCGCTCTTATTTTTAGAAGAATTGCGACGTTACAAAAGAACATTTCGAGCTGCACCGTAACCAGTACGCCTGCGACTCTAATGTATTTCAGTTTCGCCGAGAGTAAGATTTGGGTCGCATAAATGCACACCCGTATTCAGGAAAGTAATTTTTATTTCAAATCGTGCCTAAAGAGTCTATCGTCTATTTAACTTTGGGAAAAAACCATGAAATTCACTAGACGGTCCTTCCAAATCTTAGTTTTCATGAAAATTATTCGAGGGCCCCACAATTATGTATTTTTGGCGAGGCTCGTCTCGTTTATTTTAAAAGGACAATCCTAAAGTGTCTACATTTTTCTATTAAGTTCGTCTCTAAAATAAAAGAGAAAAAGGTCCTGATTTATTGCATGTTTATAAGCTCGGACCCCTTATTAGTTATTAGATCAATGTGAACGGAAATTGCGCTCGAGCTTGCATAAAGGAAATTGTTTTATGCCCTGTTCTACAAACGAATAATACTAAAACTAAAAACTATAAATAGCGTACGAATTTGACAAAATATCAGAACAAACTAACCATTCTCTAATTAATTTAAACCTACCGTATTAGATGAGTTGTACCGATGGAGTTAACTATGTGTAGTACCAAAGTCATTTTGAACTTCATGCTAACGTTCATCACTAACGTTAGTTACTAATTTTATTCAAATTGCTATTTAAAGCGATGTTATTTACTCAAGTAACCTAGTAAATTCCGAACTAGATACATCAAACTAACACTTTTTGGTTGATTATTTTTCCACCTAATCCATTATCTTATACGCAGTGAGGGTGTTGTGGTCTCGAAATAAAGGCGAAGCCCATAATCACTTTTGCTCTAACTGATTGAGCCTATCACATACCAAACTCTTCATGGCCTAATTCATGGATCACTCATTGTGTTTTGCAAGAAAACCTAGCTGTAAATTATCTTCCTTAATAACAATTGAACCTCTGTTTTTTCATTATCATAGTAGAAGTATACTAAACCTTCAAATGAATGCTCACTCTATTATATTAACGATCGTTAAACCAAAGCTACTAACTCTTTGATTGTTAGCCACATACTACTAAACATAAGAATCTATTACTAACATGAAAACAGAACCAAATTTATCTAAAGTTCTGAAAGTTCATTAGTGTTATAGTCCAAACCCATTGTTAAAAATAACGGAAAAAAACTAATTACACATTTATTCGGACTTAACTCAAATCACTATGATACTATAAAGTTCGAACTTCATCACATATTTCTTAAATTGCCATCAGTTTGCAAATGAAAACAGTAAGCTGAAAGAGATCCATAAAAGGGGAATCGTCACTTCAATTTACTCCCGTAAAGCATGAGTTTACAAACGTGTACCTGGAAATTGTCAAAGATGAAAGACCACGGTATCAGCTAGGCAGTAATAGCAAACAACAGCAGCAGTGAGCCAACAGCAACAATACCCCAACAGCAAACAGCAAACCCAGTGATAACCAATAGCAACAAACAACAACCAAAGACAGACCACAGCAACCAGTGGCAGTTACTGCCACAATATGCACAGCAACAACAACCACACCAGTAAAGCAAACCAACAGCAGTAGCAGAAGAACTAAGAACCACAGCAGAATCAACCACAACCAGTAACAGAAAAGGAATCCCCGGACCAGCAGCACAGTCGACAACAATAATCAAAAATTAACCCAGTAGTAAACACAATACCACCACAACCAATGGCAAAGCACAATCAACAGCAGTAGCAAAGAATGACAACAAGACTGCAGCAACCAACAAACGAAACAGTAACCAAAAGCCAATGAAACAGTAACTTTCAGTCTATACTTCCCAGCTCTCTCTATCTATATTTTTGTATGTGTGTATTTTGAACCCTTACTATGCGTATCTCCCTCTTCTCAGGTTTTTCTCTGTATTTATAGCTAAAAAACAGACCTTTTATCACTTGAAACACTTAAACTAATCCCCTCCCCCATCTTTGCCCATGTTATTCTCTTATACCTCCACTACTACATGTCTTGTCCCTTCTTGTTTTAATCAAGAGTCATGGGTGTATTATAGTATTAATATTAACTCCCATGCTATATTGTTTGGTTCCCCACTGATATCAAATTAGTGATATTTAATTAACCACTTGATAGACCCTTTAAGTTTAACTAATTAAGAACCCTGCCATTCTAGATCTGCTCAAACCTAAGCTGATTAAACTATCTGCTGATTGATCATCACACGGTTGTAACCAACTCTTGGTCAAAATTCAAATAGTGATTCAAACAGTATTGAAGCATTATGACTCAAGAAATGAGGTTCATGTGAAAAACTATACAGAACAAAGGGTGACATATAAGCAATTTGGTTCAAACAGAGAATTGGATTCACCAACAGGTTCACTTCAATCACAAAAGTAAGAATAGGAAGAAACAACACTACTGGCACGATCCAAACTATTATCGAGTCATTCTAGTATCCAAGCATGGAAACTAATGGACGACACTCATTTAATTGATTACACAGGGCAATAACATTCAGCAATCAACAACAAACAATAAGAATAAATGGTTCATCCAGTGATTCGAATTGTATTTGACAAAACTGGAAACTTATAAACTAATAAATTACACGGCTTATAACACACACTCGACCACGAATAGAAACAAACTCGGCCAAATAAAAAGCCTTGGAGGAGGAGAACAGAACCATTAAGAAGAATTCGACAAATCAACGAAATTTAATTTAAACAAACAAACAGATATTAGTATAAGTGAATAGAATAAGGAAAAGGAAAGTTTTACCTTAGAGACTCAAAGAGAAGATAACTCGGATTTGTTCTTGGATTCAACTCGGGCTTGGACCTTTTGTTATTGAGGCCAATGGACCTTAATTGAGGTGTTTTTAATAATGAAAACATCCCAATTAAGGTCTATTAGACCTCAATTAGGCAGAAATCGAAATTAGGGTTCATGGCCGAGATTTTGGGGTTTGGGTAGTTCGGGTTAGATTCGAACCAGACCAATGTTAGTGGGAGTGTGGGGGAGGTGTAAGGAGGCTGTGGTGTGAATTTGGTGAAGTTTGGCGTGGCTTGGGTTCTGACTCGAATCTTTGAATGGAGATTCGAGACGTTTGGTGGTAATTCGAGGTTAGCGGAGGCCGGATTCGTAATGGGAGAGGTGAGGGGAAGATTTGGGTGTTAGTTTGGTGGCCATTGGCCTACCGGAACCGCCGTGAGGCGATTTCCGGCAGGCGGCGCAACGGCGGTGGACGGCGGGGCTTAATTCGTCTCTGGAGAGACGATGAAGGTAAAGGGGGGTCCGGCTTAGGGGGGGCTGGGTAGGAGATTTGTATTATATACGAGATAGGAAATTCGATCCTGATCGTAGGATCATTTACGATCAACGACCAGGATCATTTTTCTTAGGGGGAACGACGTCGTGTAATGCTAATGCAAGACTGGGTCGGTCTTTGGCTGGGAATGGGTCGGGCTGTGAAAGGAAATGGCGACCGTTGGATCGAAATGATCCAATGGCTTGGATGTCTTGGCCCTTTACGGTGTCGTTTGGGCGCATCCGGAGATGGCCTGAGCCGGATTTGGCTTGGGCCTGGGTTGTTCAACCTTTCTTGGGCTTGTTTACATATCTATGTCCAATTTTATTAACTACTTTGAACAAATTAATTTAAAGGGAATGAAATTACCTCTATTAATTAACACTTGATGATTAATGCAATTTAGGCATTTAAATAAACTCACATGATGATCGAGAAACGAAGTGCACATATATATTTTTTTGATTTTCTTGCGATTAATTCCTATGTCCGATGTATTCTCATAACGCGTACTTAATTCCCAAATATGCAATGCGTATTTTTTGCATTTTCTAGCTAAATAAACACACACATCAATGTTAATGCTCCGGAGAGACCGTACAAAATCCACAAAAATCAAGTGTAGCCCAAAGCTATTTTATTTTGAATTTTCTGGGAGTGATTCTCATGTAGGGCAAAAATCACGTGCTCACAGCTGCCCCTCTTTGCGCGTAAACATGAAGAGTTTTCGTGCAAAGATAAATGAGCGGATATAAGCGATTTTTGCCCATTCGAGCACTCCGTATGAAGCATTTTTTGGAAAAGTTTTGACCGAACCTTGCTTCAAAGGTCTCCTACATATCCCTGGCTAAAAGGGAATCAGGTCAATGTAGTTCGGGAAATTCTGGTAGCTGGGACTACCATGACTGTTGCGATCTCGCTGTTACTGCTGTTACTGCTGCTACTGCTGTTGCCACCGCTTAGCTGATCTCCTTGTTACACCGTACTAAGCAGCGAAAACAAAAAGCTAGACTAAATTACAGTACCACAAGTTCTTATCTATCCTTTTTGAACTTGATCTTGTCGCGTTCCTTGCCATCCTGTCTGACTTGGTGTTCCTTCTGATGCTTCTTCTCTTCTGCCAATTGTTATTTCGGCCTATCTTGATTGCCGAACTCCGACCATTGTTTCCTTCTTTATGATCTTTGAACTATTCTCCTTCGCAATCTGAATCTATCTGTTCTGATCCTTGTTGCCTCCCTCTGCTTACGCACTTGGATTCATGCCGGAGATTTCTGTTACCTTCAACTGCTTTCCTCAACCAAATTAAAATAGATCGCCACTCCATTCTCCAGGCGGGCTCCCGACTTCAACTACTACTTCAAAATTAAATTGCCACTCCATTCTCCGGGCGGGCTCCCCGACTTCAACTACTACTTCAAAATAAAATCGCCACTCCATTCTCCGGGCGGGCTCCCTGACTTCAACTACTACTTCAAAATAAAATCGCCACTCCATTCTCCGGGCGGGCTCCCTGACTTCAACTACTACTTCAAAATAAAATCGCCACTCCATTCTCCGGGCGGGCTCCCTGACTTCAACTACTACTTCAAAATAAAATCGCCACTCCATTCTCCGGGCGGGCTCCCTGACTTCAACTACTACTTCAAAATAAAATCGCCACTCCATTCTCCGGGCGGGCTCCCTGACTTCAACTACTACTTCAAAATAAAATCGCCACTCCATTCTCCGGGCGGGCTCCCTGACTTCAACTACTACTTCAAAATAAAATCGCCACTCCATTCTCCGGGCGGGCTCCCTGACTTCAACTACTACTTCAAAATAAAATCGCCACTCCATTCTCCAGGCGGGCTCCCCGACTTCAACTACTACTTCAAAATTAAATCGTCACTCCATTCTACAGGCGGGCTCCCCGACTTCAACTACTACTTCAAAATAAAATCGCCACTCCATTCTCCAGGCGGGCTCCCTGACTTCAACTACTACTTCAAGATAAAATCGCCACTCCATTCTCCAGGCGGGCTCCCTGACTTCAACTACTACTTCAAAATTAAATCGCCACTCCATTCTCCAGGCGGGCTCCCTGACTTCAACTATAACTTCAAAATTAAATCGCCACTCCATTCTCCAGGCGGGCTCCCTGACTTCAACTACTACTTCAAAATTAAATCGCCACTCCATTCTCCAGGCGGGCTCCATGACTTCAACTACTACTCACTGGTTTCATCCTATCTTGATTGCCTCCATTTGCCTTTTGTACCATATCCTTGTTCCTGCATTACCTCTCGGACCACCTTCTCTTCTGAATTATCCTGTCTTGGAATTGCTTTCCCCTAGGTCGTGTTACTTTTCTTCTGGCTGCTGGGGATATTTTTGGAACTGTTTACTCGCCTGCTGGGGATGATGCTGCTGAGGAAGTATTCTCTGTTTCCTTCACCCCTCATTCTCTTCCTTCTTCCCGTACCTCCTTTGGGACTCACGCTTTTGCTCCCTCGAGCAAATTATAGGATGTAATACTGCTGGGGGAATCTCGAAGCCATTGTTTTATTTTCCAATAACGGCTGGGGATGATACCAGGCTCAAAGATCACCCCATCTCGTGTTGCTTTCTACCCTTATCCACTGGGTCTTTGCTTTCAAGAAAATTTTCGCAATAGGAGAAAATTTTCTGCCCCAGTTTGATAATCTTCTGGACGGTATGCTTTTCCGCCAACGAACCCTCTTTTCCTGCTTCTAAATCAAAGAAAAATTGTTAGTTTCAAAATGCGGTGAGTGGTCGTGCCACTCTTGTTGGGGCCATTTTCTTTTCTCTTTCAGCTGCTTGGCCTCTCTCGAACTTTGAGGACGCCGTTGACGCTTGCTGGGGACGATGCTCTTTCCACGAACGACCTCTCATCTTTCCTTTTATTCCAATCTTTGGTTTGATCCGACTCTTTTTAGCCGGTGATCTGTCGCGTGAAATTATCTTTCGGACGTGCCACATGTGTCCATCATACTCCATAATTCTTGCGAACCTTCCACTCAGCCTGTCATCCCAATCTTGCTATCGTAACGACTTCTGTCTTATTGCCTCGTTCCACGCCTATTCACTTTCAATATACTGCTTCGGGAGACTTGGTAGTAAGCTTTGAAAAATCAATTTTCGAAAATGAAAGAAAAGAAAAGAATACTGACCGCAAATGACAAAAGAGGAGAACAACTTTTCTGAAACCAAAAATAGGAAAACTTATCTGAATGTGTGCCTGATCCAATGGTTATGCCGCGCCTTTGAGATTAAACTACCCAGTCTATTCATGTCAATCACTTTCTGATGCCGCGTCCTGCTAGAGGTAAGCGGATATCCCAACCTTGTCTCATGCAGACATCTTGTAACCATCTCGTCCTGTCACCTCACGGTGCCCTTCAAAGGGTTTTCACTAATGAGATTCTCTCATTTCTCTCTATCTCCCGTCGCCTTAAGGTGCCCGTAAAGGTTTTCACCGTAAGACTCTCTCATTTTATTTCTCTCAACTTCCTTCGCCTTAAGGTGCCCTCGAGGGTTTTCACCGTTAAGACTCTCTCATTTACGTTTTCTTTCCCTGCGGCGGGGTATCACCCCTGAGATTCCTTCTAGAGCGTTATCCCCTTTCGGCTTGTGCATCCTGGATTCAATCGAGGGTCGGGATGTCACTCTTGGCTTTTGTTCACATGACTTGGCACTTCTCAAATACTGATCGAGAGGTCTTTCTGGTTCTTAATATGGTTTATGCGCGTGAGGCTGAAGAAAGGGGTTTAGCCTCAACGGTTAGCTTATTACAACTTTCGGAATCCACACTATATTTCCAACGAAACAATGACTTCTGCCCCAGTTTTGTTGCTTGGGGGATTTTTGATTTTTATTTTATTATGACCGAGCCGTGTGGCGCCTACGTATCCTTCTTGAGGAATCAGGTCGAACGTAGTTCACTTTTTCTTGTATTTTTCTTTGTTTCTTTTTCTATTCTGTTACACATCTTCCTTGATGATTCCGAAAGAGGGTATATGAAAGAATAATTAAGGCTCAAATGGGGAAACAAAGGTTAAAGTGTTTGGGTAGTAGAAAAATTGCCTCTGTCATTTCATTCTCCGAAAAATGCCAAATACACACAAACGAAACCAAGCGTTAACAAATGCCTTAAAGAATTACACATAATATCTCTTGACTGCATCGGAATTGATAGCCATATCGGTGCATCTTCCCTCAACATCAGTTAGACATAGAGCGCCGTTGGATAATACTCTAGTCACCACAAATGGTCCCTGCCAATTTGGAGCGAACTTGCCTTTCGCTTCGGCCTGATGTGGTAGAACTCTCCTCAGCACATGCTGTCCCACTTCAAATTTCCTGGGACGTACCTTCTTGTTATACGCTCTCGCCATTCTCTTTTGATACAATTGGCCGTGACATACTGATGTCAACCTCTTTTCATCGATCAAGCTCAATTGCTCTAATCGGGTTTTGACCCATTCATCGTCGTCAATCTCAGCTTCAGCGACAATTCGGAGGGATGGGATCTCAACTTCTGCGGGTATTACTGCTTCAGTCCCGTATACCAACAAGTAAGGAGTTGCACCTACCGAAGTCCGGACGGTAGTGCGATAACCCAACAGCGCAAATGGTAACTTTTCATGCCACTGCCTAGACCCTTCTACCATCTTCCTCAATATCTTCTTTATGTTCTTGTTTGTTGCCTCGACCGCACCATTTGCTTTTGGGCGATACGGTGTGGAATTTCGGTGTGTAATCTTGAACTGTTGACATACTTCTTTCATCAATCCACTGTTAAGATTTGCACCGTTATCTGTAATGATCATCTTTGGAATTCCAAACCTACAAATGATGTGGGAGTGTACGAAGTCCACTACCGCCTTCTTGGTCACCGATTTGAATGTTTTGGCCTCCACCCACTTGGTAAAATAATCAATCGTTACCAGAATGAACCTGTGACCGTTGGAAGCTGCAGGCTCAATGGGTCCAATAACATCCATACCCCATGCGACAAACGGCCATGGTGCTGACATTGTATGCAATTCAGTTGGTGGAGAATGAATCAAATCTCCGTGTATCTGACACCGATGGCATCTTCGCACGAAACTTATACAATCACGCTCCATCGTGAGCCAGTAATATCCTGCTCGAAGAATCTTCTTTGCCAATACGTATCCGCTCATGTGTGGTCCATAAACTCCCGAGTGTACATCTGTCATCATTGTTGTGGCTTGATTTGCGTCTATACATCTCAACAATCCCAAGTCTGGGGTTCTTTTGTATAGCACCCCTCCACTAAGGAAAAATCCGTTCGCCAACCGCCGAATAGCTCGCTTTTGATCTCCAGTTGCTTGCTCTGGGTATACTCCTAACCTGAGGTATTCCTTGACATCATGAAACCATGGCTCACCGTCCACTTCTTCCTCTATCACATTACAATAAGCATGTTGATTCCGGACATGGATATGTAACGGATCGACACGAACCTTGTCCGGGTGATGTAGTATCGACGCTAAAGTAGCTAGAGCGTCGGCAACCTCATTATGCATCCTTGGGATGTGTCTGAATTCTACTGATCGAAAGCGCTTGGTCAGATCATGCAAGCACTGATGATACGGGATAAGCTTTAAATCTCTGGTTTCCCATTCTCCCTGAATCTGATGCACCAGAAGGTCCGAGTCCCCCAAGACCAAGACGTCGTGTACATCCATGTCCACCGCTAACCGCAACCCCAAGATACATGCCTCGTACTCGGCCATATTATTGGTACAGTGAAAACGCAGTTGAGCAGTAACAGGATAATGATGTCCTGTTTCAGATATGAGCACAGCCCCTACTCCGACTCCTTTTGCGTTCGCTGCTCCGTCGAAGAAGAGCTTCCACCCTGGATCCTTGGTTAGTTTTAACCCCTCAATTTGCAATACCTCTTCGTTTGGAAAATACGTCCTCAAAGGTTCGTATTCGTCATCAACGGGATTTTCAGCTAAGTGATCGGCCAGGGCTTGAGCTTTCATGGCCGTCCTTGTCACGTATATGATGTCGAACTCCGTAAGTAATATTTGCCATTTTGCTAACCTCCCTGTAGGCATAGGTTTATGGAAAATATACTTCAACGGATCCAGACGCGAAATGAGGTAAGTGGTGTAAGAAGACAAATAGTGTTTCAGCTTTTGGGCTACCCAAGTCAGGGCGCAACATGTCTTTTCTAGATGAGTGTACTTAACCTCGTGGGCTGTGAATTTCTTATTGAGGTAGTAAATGGCCCGTTCCTTCCTGCCAGTAAGATCATGCTGCCCCAGTACGCAGCCGAATGAATTCTCCAAGACCGTCAGATAAAGAATCAGGGGCCTACCTGGCTCAGGCGGAACTAGTACGGGTGGATTTGACAGATACCCTTTGATCCGGTCAAACGCTTCCTGACATTCTGCCGTCCATTCTATCGCGGCGTCTTTCTTCAACAGACGGAATATGGGTTCACAGGTTGCTGTAAGTTGAGCAATAAACCTACTGATGTAATTTAACCTTCCCAACAGGACTCATTACCTCTGTTTTATTCTTTGGCGGGGGTAGCTCTTGAATGGACTTGATTTTGGATGGGTCCAACTCAATGCCCCGTCGGTTGACGATGAATCCTAGCAACTTTCCTGATGGAACTCCGAATGCGCATTTGGCTGGATTGAGCTTGATGTCGTACCTTCGAAGTCTTTGAAAGAACTTCCCGAGGTCGGCAACATGGTCTTCTTGACGTCTGGATTTTACGATCACATCATCCACGTACACTTCAATTTCCTTGTGTATCATGTCATGGAATACCGTAGTCATCGCCCTCATATATGTTGCTCCTGCGTTCTTCAAACCAAACGGCATCACTCGGTAGCAATAAGTCCCCCACGGTGTGATAAAAGCCGTCTTTTTTGCGTCCTCTTCATCCATCAAAATCTGATGATATCCCGCATAACAATCCACAAAGGATCCGATTTCGCGTCCGGCGCAATTATCAATCAGGATATGGATATTGGGAAGCGGGAAATTATCCTTAGGACTCGCCTTGTTGAGGTTGCGATAGTCCACGCATACTCTGATTTTTCCGTCTTTCTTTGGCACCGGTACTACATTAGCCAACCATTCAGGGTATCGGGTGACGCGAATGACTTTCGCCTGCAACTGCTTGGTTACTTCCTCTTTGATCTTTACACTCATCTCCGTCTTGAATTTCCGCAGTTTTTGCTTGACGGGAGGATATGCCGGATCAGTGGGTAATTTATGAACCACTAGATCGGTGCTGAGTCCTGGCATGTCGTCGTATGACCATGCGAAAATGTCTTTAAACTCCATGAGTGTTTTGATCAACTCTTCTCTCAGGATTGGGTTCAATATGGACACTTATTCGGGTTTCTTTGACGTCATCCGCATTCCCTAGATTAACGGCCTCGGTATCATTTAAATTCGGTTTGGGTTTTTCCTCGAAGTGACTTAATTCTTCACCGATTTCTTCTACGGCTTCATCATCGCCGTATTCTGACTCACTCTCGTCACTTCTTATTTCATGCGTTATTATTTCCAAACCCGATTGACTTTCTAGACTGGGTTGATTAATCTTTAAGCACGCCATATCATTAAGATCAGTTGAAAGAAGGCTGTTCAGAAAAGTAAAAAGAAGGAAAAATAAACAAAATTAGACACGAAGGGAATCAAATTTCATTAAATGGGAACTGTACAAGGGAAAACAAACTGCAAACTTAAATCAAAAATGAACTAAAAACCACTGGATTTTACTCCGGGGACAAACCCCCAACACAAAATTTCGAAAGAGAAACAATCCAAGACAAACTACCAAGACTCCTTCCGGACAGGGAGAGGAGTAGCCTTCCAGTTATTCAGTTTTGCCTTTGGTCCCACAAATTGTATCTCGGCATGACTGGATCCTTCACCATCCTCGAGCATACATACATCCGTGAATAGGTCCTCGAACTTCCTGAAGAACTCTTCGTCTGGCCTGATCGTAGGACCGGGAATTTTTGTCGTTGGATGTCCTCTTGCTCCGGACCTGACAAAAGATTGGGAAAGGCGTGGAACAGGCTTCGGGAGCACCCATGTCTTCTGCTTACTCCTCTTTGCTCGCCGGATGTCCTCTGATGTTGGCTGGAATCCCAAGCCGAAGGTTCCCAAGTTTTCGACCACCGATACCGGTTGTATGATTCCTTGCAGAGATGCACCTAGACCTTTGCCGGGTATGAAACCATGTCTCAACATTTCATGCGCTACCATGACATCCGCAGTAATTGTTCTGTCACCGGGAATGCATTCCCCTTCCGGAACTTTGTTGGCGGACACCACATCGCAGACCTGATATACCCACGGCCCAACATCTTCTTCTGTTTCAACAAAGGGAATGATGGTGCTGATTGTGGATCGTTCTCTCCATGGACGACGATCTCCTGTTGGTCCCACTCAAACTTGACGAGTTGGTGTAAGCTGGATGGAACTGCTCTTGCGGCATGGATCCATGGTCGCCCTATTAGGAGGTTATATGACACCACCATGTCCAGCACCTGGAACTCCATGGTGAACTCCACTGGCCCAATCGTCAAGATTAACACTATGTCACCAACCGACGCTTTGCCTCCTCCGTCAAACCCTCGAACACATACGTTGTTCTTGCGTACCCTGCCGATGTCTACTTTCAATTTGTCCAGTGTAGAGAGAGGACAAATGTTAGCACTGGACCCATTATCGACCAGGACTTTGGTAACCACCGCCTCCTCACACTTCACCGTAAGATATAAAGCCTTGTTGTGCTCGGTGCCTTCCTCAGGCAACTCATCATCGGTGAAGGTGATCCGATTTGCTTCGAAGATCCTATTGGTGATCTTCTCCAAATGGCTTACTGAGATTTTATCCGGTACATGTGCCTCATTCAGGACTTTCATCAATGCTTGCCGATGTTCTTCAGAATGTATCAGCAAAGACAGCAATGATATTTGCGCGGGAGTCTTCTTCAACTGCTCTACGACAGAATAGTCATGCAGCTTCATCTTTTTCAAGAATTCTTCCGCCTCTTCATCGGTTACCGGCTTTTTCAATGTTGCCGGAGTGATCTTCCTCAATTCCGCAGGGGCAAAACATCTCCCCGAGCGGGTCAACCCTTGGGCTTCAAAAACTTCCTCTTTCACTTCCTTTCCTTTGTAGGTCATTGTAGTCCGAGCATAATTCCATGGAACAGCCCGGCTATCAGTTATTGGCAACTGTGTTGCTGGCTGGATGATGAAAGGATCCATTCGAACGCCTGCTACTGTCAAGATGGGCTTGATTGCTTGCCCCTGGTACAACTATCTTGGCTTCCCCCGGCTTCACCGGTACTTCGTTCACACTTCCCTTTCCTGCTTCCGACCCTCCTGGTATGTCCTTCTTGCAATTGGGTGACTCATCAAGGCTTGGCCCTTTTCTCGTTCCTACCCCGCTAGACTTAATCATCATTACGGTCTGAGAGGCTTTCTCCTTTTCCTTCCTCCGCCCGTACCAACTCGATCATATTGGTCTCATGATGAGTTGGAAGCGGGTTTTGGTTGATGTTGGGCTCGGTTGGAGTCTGGACCTCAATCCTGCGAGTGTCAATGAGCTCCTGGATGGCCGTCTTTAGCCTCCAACACTTTTCTGTATCGTGTCCCGGACATCCCGAGCAGTAGGCACAATTTACTGAATGGTCCAGGTTCTTCGGAAGAGGGTTTGGCAGCTTAGCTTCAACCGGATTCAGCAACCCTACCTGCTTTAACCGGTGGAACAGACTAGTGTAAGATTCTCCCAAGGGAGTGAAATTCTTCGGCCTTGGCGCCCTATCGCCCCTGAATGCCTGGTTTGGACGAAAACTCGCGCCCGAGGGGTTTCTGTAAGCTCTTGGGGGTGGATGATTGTTCTGCGGGTTTGGTGCACGCCACGATGCATGGACGGGAGGTGCAGAATAGGACTGTGCGTGGTGGACAGTAAAATGGGGATCAAGTGCGGGATAGTAATGTTGCGGGTGGTTATATGGGTTGTGGGAGTAATTTTGGTGGTGAGGTTGGGGTGGGCTATATTGGGGTGCGGGGCCTCTATTTCTGAACCATGCCCCGGACTCGACGGCCGCAACTTCCTCTCTCCTCTTTTCCCCAGTACTCCTCCAGTACCACTTTGGATAGCCTGAGTGGTGGCTTTCAGTGCTGAGTAACTCATGATCTTGTTGGCCTTCAAACCTTCCTCGATCATACCCCCATTTTTATCACCTCGGTGAATGATTTACCTACGGACGTTACCAGATGTCCGAAGTAGGTGGGCTCTAATGTCTGCAAGAAGTAGTCCACCATCTCGCTCTCTCTCATCGGCGGATCTACCCTGGCTGCCTGTTCCCTCCAACGGAAACCAAATTCCCTGAAGCTTTCAGCGGGCTTCTTCTCCAATTTTAGCAATGATAGGCGGTCGGGGATTATTTCAAGATTGTATTGGAACTGGCCGATAAAAGCTTGAGCCAAATCATCCCACGTAAACCATCTACTGGGATCCTGTCTAGTGTACCACTCCAGCGCAGATCCTCCCAGACTCTGGCCGAAGTAAGCTATCAGAAGCTCGTCCCGTCCTCCGGCCCCTCTCATTTTACTGCAAAACCCTCGCAGGTGGGCCATCGGGTCACCATGCCCCTCGTATAGGTCGAATTTGGGCATTTTAAACCTCGCTGGCAACCGGACGTCCGGAAATGGACACGAATCCTTATAGGCGACGCGACCGTGCTAAACCGGTATGCTCCAAGGATCGCTCCGTGCTTTATCCGACAACTTCCTGTTCGAACTTTGAAGTGCTTCCGCTCCGGGATTATCTGTCTTGTACCACTCAACGCGATCCTCCTCGTGTCGTCATCGAAGCTTTCGGACCACCGTGCCCCTCTCATTTCCGAGTAGGCCACGGTCACCATGCCTTCGTATAGGTCGAATTTGGGCATTTAAACCCGGCAATCGGACGTCCGAAATGGACACGATCTGTAGGTTCGCCGACCGGTTGCCCAAACCGCGTATTCCGAAGACGCTCAGGCTTTACTTTTCGATAACTTCGTGTTCGAACTTGAGCTTGTCCGGTCGCGGATATCCGAGTGTACGTGATCGTGGTTCGTGGCCCGAGGTGGCTCGAGGATAAGAGTTGTCGGATCGAACATCGGCCAGCCGTTGCAGGAGTGGAGGTGCCACGAAAATAGGGGTGGTCGGAGGAGGATTTGGTTTGGCTGGTGGAATGTGGGTGGCATATGGGTTTTCCCCCGAAAGTATGGATAGCTCGGGGCGCTTGTTGAAGGATCGATGGGCGGATGTTCGGGAGCTGAGGCGAGAGTAGGGCGGTTTGGTGAAGACTGTTCCCTGGGCCCAGGCCAGGTGCATCTCTGTTATCCGTTGTTTTAACCGGTCTACCTCTTCTTTCATGATTTGTAGCTCGGATTTTTCTTCCTCGAGACTCTTGCCGGAACTCGACATGCTTACTGTAACTGGTCCTTTGGATCTAGTACGGTAGTGATGGCTGGCCAGTATATTCTGTCAAACCAACTGCTAAACTTTTCTGGAAATGCAACAAACTTGTTAGTTCACCGAGTTTGACAGATATGTTATAGCACGTTGGATGCAATGCACCTAACCAAATAACCCTTTCTACATGTACTCTTAACATGCGTCATTCCGGCCCTTTTTCTTTTTCTTTTTCTTTTTCCTCTTTTTTTTTTTTTTTTTTTTTTTTTTTCTTTTTCGACTATCTTTGCAAGCCTTATTGTTATTTAACCTTTGGATTTTTTTTTCCTTTCTTTTTAGTGGTGGTCGAATCTTATGCGGATTGCCTACGTATCACGTTCTCGCGTGAATCAGACCGAGCGTAGTTCTGTTAACAGGATTGTGGCAAAATTCAGTAGCTTTTATATCAAATAAAACCTTAAAGTTACAAAACAGGTCTTACAACATAAAAGGAATGCTTGACTCGAAAACGTAAAATAACATGCCAACTGGCTTGACCCAATATTTCAAAAATACATTTTCAATCAAAAGTCTATTGCTCTAAAATTCCTGGGGGCCCGCGAGGCATCATTCGGCCTTACCGCGGGCCTGGGTGTGAGGTCCCTGTGTAGTCCCCTTAATTCTTCCATGATCCGATGAACATAGCCCATAATTGAAGCAAAAAGGTCGGTGCGGGGCATTTGTTCACAAGCTAGGCACTTCATGGTGACATAGTGCCCGATTTCTCCAATTCTGTCCTTGATCATGTCCCTTTCTCCGAGTAGCCGCTCTATCTGCTGGTTTTTCGCCCCCAATCTTTGAGCGTTGTTGGTGACTTGGTCTAGGAGCCTGTCTATTTGTTCTTGCAGTCGAGCCATCAGATTGTGGCAACGGTCGAGGTCCGCTCTGGCATCTTGGGCTTGCTTGAAAACCCGCTCTCTGAGGACAACATTTGCTTCCCTTAAACTAGTGATGATCTCGGTGTAATCCTCTTCCACCCGTTGTAGGTGAAGTGCATGTTGATGTGCCTTGCCTCCTTTCTCTAGCTAGCTCAGATCCTCGTTGTTTGGGCCTTAGACTCTTCCAATTCTCTTTGGACATCGGCAACTTGGCTTTTCAAACCCTTTATCAATTTTTCGTCTGCCCGACTCCTCAACTGTCTGTCAGCATCCCTTTTCATTTGCTGGATTTGAGCTCTCAGAAAGTTATTTTCTTGTGCCAACTTCTTTTTATCTCCTTCGTTGGCGGCAGTTTGCACATCCATTTCAAATTGGAGCTCTTGGGTCCGTTGTTCTATCCTGCTGATCTTTGTTCTATAGGCTTCTTCTCTAGCCAACCAGTCCCATTGTTCTCGTGACGCTCCAGCAAACTCCCTGAGGTGAGGCCTTTTTGCGGGCCTTTGATGCTCTAGATCTCTACTATACCATACAGGATATTCCGACGATACTTCGCCCCGGGCTCGATCTCGCACCCGAGTGTCTATTTTTAATGTCTGACACTCACTCCAAATCTTTCGGACCAGTGCTTCAGGGAACTGTCCTCCTGGTCCAATTTCAACTACATACGGGCTGAGGTCTTCTTCTTTTGGGATTATTTGGCATCGTCCCAACTGTCTCAATACTCGACCTGGTGCGTAGGGCTGGATGTTGTTGAGGCCCATTAGCAATAAATATGATTCTGCGGCTGATGCATATATGACTTCTTCCACGGGTAGCCAACCAAACGTCCATTCTATCTCCTGCTGGCTGTAGTCGAACGCAAAAGTCGTATCCATCCACTGATCCCCTCTGGCAACTCATGTCCCTCGACCCTCGCAGGAAATTCTTCTATGCAAGTTTTCTTCGGTGAACTATACCTCATAAATTGCGGATGACGACATAAGTGATCGATCATCCACATTTGGAGCAATACATTGCAAGCTTCAAAGAAAGTCCCTCCAGCTTTGCAGATGGTGAGTGCACGAGAGATATCCGATATTATCATGGGAGCCAAAGTATTGTTGTTCTGTTTCATCAAAGTGCTGACGACCCCTGCCACTTGTATGTTGATATTCCCATCTTTTCTAGGAAATATCAATGAACCTAGGAAAGCTATCATGAAGGCGATGCGTCTATGCTCCTCCCATTTTAACCGGTTGTCTCCGCTGCAGATTTTGCTTTTGTGTTTGGTGAAGCCCCCATAATGACCATATTTGTCATATAGAAATGCCAAAGTGCAGAACCCTTCTGATAAGTCTGGGTTGTGTACAGTTCTGCGGATCTTTACCGTATCCAAAAACCGATGTATTGTCACTACCCTTGGTGCAATAAGGTATTGATCCCTCATAGGGACCTTTGGTCTTCCGACATATCCGGCTAATTCTTCCAGTGTTGGTGCGAGTTCAAAGTCTGAAAAGTGGAACACATTGTGTGCCGGATCCCAGAATGAGATCAAAGCTCGTATGATGTCTCCTCTCGGGGGAATATTTAGCAGCCCCACTAGATCTCCCAAGTACAGCTTAACGGCATCTTGTCCTTGCTCGCCAAGTCGCTCCACCACCTATGCAAACTTAAGGGGACCTTGTTTATGATAGCTTCGGTTGTATTCTGACTCGTGCTCATTCTGCACATTTATTTAAGGTAATTCTTAGATGAAAGCGAAATTTTTATTTGCCCCAAAACTATCTTTTCTGAAAAACGAAACGGGCTCCAGGAATCGACTGGTCAAAAAGGTGGTCGTTAAGGAAAAATTAAATATCTTGGCGTTCCGCCATTAAAACTCATTTTGAAATATATGGGAGTTGGACCCGTTTAAAGGTTGCCTACGTATCTCACACTCGGTGAGAATCAAACTCGCGTAGTTCGGTCCGTCAAAACAACTATCTTTCCTTTATTGACTGTCAAAGAAAACACATTTTGTCAAAAAACCATTTTGTTGGCAAAGTCAACCTTCTGCCGTTTTTATTGGCAAACTAAATTTGTTGACTTGTTGGTAAAACGTATTTTTGTATTTTTCTGAAAGATATTTACTTCCCCATACTATTTCCTTTTGTGTTTTTTTTGTTTGTTTTTTCTTTTTCCGTTTTTCTTCGGTATTTAAAGGAACCCGGTCAGCATGCCAGTCTAAATAAATGCTCACAACAAATATGATATGGCAAGATGGTCTTTCCTTTCGGGTTACCTGTCCTAGACGGACCCAACCCCTGTGTTGAGTCCCCTAAGTCAGAGATGATGCAAATAAACGTCCTGAATCTAGGCTCAATATCCTGATGCTTTTCAATGGTACTAGACCGTGTACCCGAGCGGACGACTCGGATTTGAGGAGGGAGCTACGTACCGGGGACCCGCGGGATCGTCCGGCTTTGTAACTTATCCTGCCTCTTTTCTTATTTTTGGTATTGACACTAACAGAAAGGGGAGTCTCAACCAGTAAGCACATCCCGGGGGTAAGAAGAGACGGGTTTTCGGCACAGTTTTATATACAGTTCACGCAATATCAAAGCGGTAAACATGTAGCAGTTTGTATACACAGTGCAACTAATATTAAAGCGGTAGACATGTAGCACATTAATTAAACATGTAATAAAACCAGATATAGACAAAACAATAATTTAAATGAGCTCGAGTTCTTAGACCCCGAACCGAAGTTCGAGGTCATGATCCCTAGTGGAGTCGCCAGAGCTGTCACACCTCCTTTTTCCGCACCCGCGAGGGCACAAGGGAGTTTTTCCAATTAAAGGACAATCGGAACGAGATCAATTTATTCAAATTTTTTCAGAGTCGCCACTTGAGAAATTAATGGTGTCCCAAGTTACTGGTTTTAATCCCGAACCAAGGAAATTTATGACTCTATATTACAGTCTGCGAAACTAGAAACCTGGATAAGGAATTTCGTTAACCCGGGAGAAGGTGTTAGGCACTCCCGGATTCCGTGGTTTTAGCACGGTCGCTCAATTGCAATTTTTTGTTTCTATCTGATTCTTTTATATATTTTAATTATGTGCTTTTAATGCTCCGCTCTTATTTTTAGAAGAATTGCGATGTTACGAAAGCACATTTCGAGCTGCACTGTAACCAGTACGCCTGCGACTCTAATGTATTTCAGTTTCGCCGAGAGTAAGATTTGGGTCGCATAAATGCACACCCGTATTTAGGAAAGTAATTTTTATTTCAAATCGTGCCTAAAGAGTCTATCGTCTATTTAACTTTGGGAAAAGACCATGAAATTCACTAGACGGTCCTTCCAAATCTAAGTTTTCATGAAAATTATTCGAGGGCCCCACAATTATGTATTTTTGGCGAGGCTCGTCTCGTTTATTTTAAAAGGACAATCCTAAAGTGTCTACATTTTTCTATTAAGTTCGTCTCTAAAATAAAAGAGAAAAAGGTCCTGATTTATTGCATGTTTATAAGCTCGGACCCCTTATTAGTTATTAGATCAATGTGAACGGAAATTGCGCTCGAGCTTGCATAAAGGAAATTGTTTTATGCCCTGTTCTACAAACGAATAATACTAAAACTAAAAACTATAAATAGCGTACGAATTTGACAAAATATCAGAACAAACTAACCATTCTCTAATTAATTTAAACCTACCGTATTAGATGAGTTGTACCGATGGAGTTAACTATGTGTAGTACCAAAGTCATTTTGAACTTCATGCTAACGTCCATCACTAACGTTAGTTACTAATTTTATTCAAATTGCTATTTAAAGCGATGTTATTTACTCAAGTAACCTAGTAAATTCCGAACTAGATACATCAAACTAACACTTTTTGGTTGATTATTTTTCCACCTAATCCATTATCTTATACGCAGTGAGGGTGTTGTGGTCTCGAAATAAAGGCGAAGCCCATAATCACTTTTGCTCTAACTGATTGAGCCTATCACATACCAAACTCTTCATGGCCTAATTCATGGATCACTCATTGTGTTTTGCAAGAAAACCTAGCTGTAAATTATCTTCCTTAATAACAATTGAACCTCTGTTTTTTCATTATCATAGTAGAAGTATACTAAACCTTCAAATGAATGCTCACTCTATTATATTAACAATCGTTAAACCAAAGCTACTAACTCTTTGATTGTTAGCCACATACTACTAAACATAAGAATCTATTACTAACATGAAAACAGAACCAAATTTATCTAAAGTTCTGAAAGTTCATTAGTGTTATAGTCCAAACCCATTGTTAAAAATAACGGAAAAAACTAATTACACATTTATCCGGACTTAACTCAAATCACTATGATACTATAAAGTTCGAACTTCATCACATATTTCTTAAATTGCCATCAGTTTGCAAATGAAAACAGTAAGCTGAAAGAGATCCATAAAAGGGGAATCGTCACTTCAATTTACTCCCGTAAAGCATGAGTTTACAAACGTGTACCTGGAAATTGTCAAAGATGAAAGACTACGGTATCAGCTAGGCAGTAATAGCAAACAACAGCAGCAGTGAGCCAACAGCAACAATACCCCAACAGCAAACAGCAAACCCAGTGATAACCAATAGCAACAAACAACAACCAAAGATAGACCACAGCAACCAGTGGCAGTTACTGCCACAATATGCACAGCAACAACAACCACACCAGTAAAGCAAACCAACAGCAGTAGCAGAAGAACTAAGAACCACAGCAGAATCAACCACAACCAGTAACAGAAAAGGAATCCCCGGACCAGCAGCACAGTCGACAACAATAATCAAAAATTAACCCAGTAGTAAACACAACACCACCACAACCAATGGCAAAGCACAATCAACAGCAGTAGCAAAGAATGACAACAAGACTGCAGCAACCAACAAACGAAACAGTAACCAAAAGCCAATGAAACAGTAACTTTCAGTCTATACTTCCCAGCTCTCTCTATCTATATTTTTGTATGTGTGTATTTTGAACCCTTACTATGCGTATCTCCCTCTTCTCAGGTTTTTCTCTGTATTTATAGCTAAAAAACAGACCTTTTATCACTTGAAACACTTAAACTAATCCCCTCCCCCATCTTTGCCCATGTTATTCTCTTATACCTCCACTACTACATGTCTTGTCCCTTCTTGTTTTAATCAAGAGTCATGGGTGTATTATAGTATTAATATTAACTCCCATGCTATATTGTTTGGTTCCCCACTGATATCAAATTAGTGATATTTAATTAACCACTTGATAGACCCTTTAAGTTTAACTAATTAAGAACCCTGCCATTCTAGATCTGCTCAAACCTAAGCTGATTAAACTATCTGCTGATTGATCATCACACGGTTGTAACCAACTCTTGGTCAAAATTCAAATAGTGATTCAAACAGTATTGAAGCATTATGACTCAAGAAATGAGGTTCATGTGAAAAACTATACAGAACAAAGGGTGACATATAAGCAATTTGGTTCAAACAGGGAATTGGATTCACCAACAGGTTCACTTCAATCACAAAAGTAAGAATAGGAAGAAACAACACTACTGGCACGATCCAAACTATTATCGAGTCATTCTAGTATCCAAGCATGGAAACTAATGGACGACACTCATTTAATTGATTACACAGGGCAATAACATTCAGCAATCAACAACAAACAATAAGAATAAATGGTTCATCCAGTGATTCGAATTGTATTTGACAAAACTGGAAACTTATAAACTAATAAATTACACGGCTTATAACACACACTCGACCACGAATAGAAACAAACTCGGCCAAATAAAAAGCCTTGGAGGAGGAGAACAGAACCATTAAGAAGAATTCGACAAATCAACGAAATTTAATTTAAACAAACAAACAGATATTAGTATAAGTGAATAGAATAAGGAAAAGGAAAGTTTTACCTTAGAGACTCAAAGAGAAGATAACTCGGATTTGTTCTTGGATTCAACTCGGGCTTGGACCTTTTGTTATTGAGGCCAACGGACCTTAATTGAGGTGTTTTCAATAATGAAAACATCCCAATTAAGGTCTATTAGACCTCAATTAGGCAGAAATCGAAATTAGGGTTCATGGCCGAGATTTTGGGGTTTGGGTAGTTCGGGTTAGATTCGAACCAGACCAATGTTAGTGGGAGTGTGGGGGAGGTGTAAGGAGGCTGTGGTGTGAATTTGGTGAAGTTTGGCGTGGCTTGGGTTCTGACTCGAATCTTTGAATGGAGATTCGAGACGTTTGGTGGTGATTCGAGGTTAGCGGAGGCCGGATTCGTAATGGGAGAGGTGAGGGGAAGATTTGGGTGTTAGTTTGGTGGCCATTGGCCTACCGGAACCGCCGTGAGGCGATTTCCGGCAGGCGGCGCAACGGCGGTGGACGGCGGGGCTTAATTCGTCTCTGGAGAGACGATGAAGGTAAAGGGGGGTCCGGCTTAGGGGGGGCTGGGTAGGAGATTTGTATTATATACGAGATAGGAAATTCGATCCTGATCGTAGGATCATTTACGATCAACGACCAGGATCATTTTTCTTAGGGGAACGACGTCGTGTAATGCTAATGCAAGACTGGGTCGGTCTTTGGCTGGGAATGGGTCGGGCCGTGAGGGGAAATGGCGACCGTTGGATCGAAATGATCCAATGGCTTGGATGTCTTGGCCCTTTACGGTGTCGTTTGGGCGCATCCGGAGATGGCCTGAGCCGGATTTGGCTTGGGCCTGGGTTGTTCAACCTTTCTTGGGCTTGTTTACATATCTATGTCCAATTTTATTAACTACTTTGAACAAATTAATTTAAAGGGAATGAAATTACCTCTATTAATTAACACTTGATGATTAATGCAATTTAGGCATTTAAATAAACTCACATGATGATCGAGAAACGAAGTGCACATATATATTTTTTTGATTTTCTTGCGATTAATTCCTATGTCCGATGTATTCTCATAACGCATACTTAATTCCCAAATATGCAATGCGTATTTTTTGCATTTTCTAGCTAAATAAACACACACATCAATGTTAATGCTCCGGAGAGACCGTACAAAATCCACAAAAATCAAGTATAGCCCAAAGCTATTTTATTTTGAATTTTCTGGGAGTGATTCTCATGTAGGGCAAAAATCACGTGCTCACAGACCCCTCCGCTGAACTAGCACAGAAGGAAAACTCTTCGACCTCAACTGTCGAACCTACCCATCTAGGATAGCTACCGGCTCCTCCTCATAGGACAGATCTTTGTCCAATTGGACAGTGCTAAAATCTAACACGTGCAACGGATCGCCGTAATATTTTCGAAGCATGGACACATGAAACACTGGATGTACAGCTGATAAGCTAGGTGGCAAGGCAAGTTTATATGCCACTTCTCCCACGCGATCAAGAATCTCGAATGGTCCAATAAACCTAGGGCTAAGTTTTCCCTTCTTTCCAAATCTCATCACGCCCTTCATAGGCGATACTCGGAGCAATACTCGCTCCCCTACCATGAAAG